>JAIPMN010137003.1:0-13691 GCA_020650975.1 Apostichopus californicus | reverse complement strand
GAGGTCCTTATGCCTCCTTTGGATCAGGGGCATCTTGCGGGACTGTAATTTTGGTGTCCCCAAAACTATGTCATTGTGTGGGAAAAGTGGAGAAAGTCCATGAAGGTCGGGTGGTATGCATACACTTATGGCTCACGCGGGGTGAGTTGGTAGTCTGCAATGTTTATGCCCCCAACCGGCCAGCATGTAGGAAAGATTTCTTCACGGTCTTGCCATCCTTTGTACCGGGTAGGGCAAATTGTATCCTTGGGGGGGGGGGGGACTTCAACTGTGTCCTTCACTCTGCTTTAGATAGACGTTCGAGGAAAGAGTCCCCCAATTGTACCACCGGCATGATTGAGCTAGGCTTGTTTGTCAAGCACCGAGATCTTGTGGATGTTTGGAGGTGCCAAAATCCCCAGGTGGTTGCTTGTACGTTGCATAGACCAGATGGATCAGTTTCATCCAGACTCGACAGGTTTTATGCCCCGCGCAAGTTTCCTCGATCTCGGTGTTCGATTATTCCATGTCCTTTGTCTGATCATGACGCAGCTGTTTTGCGATTGCAGCTGCCAGAGTCCTTTCATGTGGAAAAGGGAGTTTGGCGGCTGAACACGGAAATTGTCAAAGAGCGAAATTTTAAGGAGCAATTTGTCGAGAAGTACAGAGGATGGCAGTCCCTCAAGCCTGCTTTTCCCAATACGTTAGTCTGGTGGGACGAGGTCAAGTCCCTCGTCAAGCAGTTCGCAATCAGGTATGGTGTTGAGAGAGCTCACCAACAGAGATTCAAGTTCCATTCCCTGTGCAATAGAGCAAGGGATGGTTCTTCATCGTCTGATCTGCATGCACTTGGGGTGTTTCTCGATGAGAAACTGCACGGAGCCCGGGTGCGTGCCAGAATCCAGTTTGTTGAGGCGGACGAGAAGCCCACTATTCGTTTTTACCGGGACGACACCAAGTCTGTGGTTCACCGCAGAATCAGGGCAGTGCGTCATTCAGATGGGGTCGTCGTGGACAGCCCGCAGGCAGTCCTAGGGGTATTTGGGTCGTTCTTTTCGAACCTGTACTCCCAGGGCTGCTGTTAGCGAGGATCTCCAGGAAGACTTGTCTGGTAAAGACAACCCCCCCCCCCAGAGTAAAGACGATAGCTTGGGTTCGAATCTCTCCGTTGGTGAGCTCTGGACAGCGGTAGCAGCGATGAAGAAGGGAAAGTCCCCCGGTCCCGACGGCCTCCCTGCTGAGTCCTATAGGACCTTCTGGGAGGTTCTCGGTGGGGACTTGAGAGACGTGTTCGCTACCGCTTTCCAGTTGAATTACATGAGCCAAACACAGCGGGTTGGAGATATTGTTCTCCTCCCAAAGTCGGGAGACTCTTTGGACCCTAAAAATAGGCGTCCAATAACGCTGTTAAATGTGTACTACAAAATCCTGGCCAAAGCAAGGAAATCGCTTAGCAGATGTGATGCCGGATATTGTAGGTCCTCTCCAGACTTGTGCTGTGCGAGGCAAGTGTATTCAACATAACCTCTGGTTGATGAGAAACTTGATCGAGTTTGTTAAAGTTCGTAATTTGCCATGTGCACTGGTCTCTTTGGATCAGGAGAAGGCCTTTGACATGGTAGATCACGACTTTCTGTTCAGAACCTTACAGTCCTTCGGATTGAACGCAGTGTTTATTCGTTGGGTCTCGTTACTTTATAAGGACGTGACGAGCATGGTCACTGTTAACGGCTTAACTTCTGGTCCCTTCCCGGTTCGAAGGGAGTCCGTTAGGGTTGTCCCGTTGTTGTATGTTCTCTTCAGCGAAACGCTCAGTACCTCGCTGGACAGATGCTTGGGTTTTCGACCCTTCAATGTACCGGGTGGGGCTAGAGTTAAATGCGTGCAGTATGCCGATGACGTTACTTGTATTGTGTCGGACCTCGCCTCCTTCAAGCCTTTATCGAAGGTTTTGGCCACCTTCCAAGAGGCTACTGGTGCCAGACTGGTGCCAGAGGTTGGCGCGGCTAATCCCTCCCGTTCGATGCTACTTGGTCAGATGTCATGATCCAGGTAAATGGCATCTGGCTAGGTTATGGTGCCCCGGAGGCCACCACTTGGGCCGAGAAGGCTGATCAGGTGGAGGCGTGGCTCGACACATTCAGTCAGAGGTGGCTCTCTCGCCGCACCGGATCATGCCTGAATGCGATTGGAGAGGATCATTTTTGATTTCATTTGGGGAAAGCGCAAACCAAACGTTGTCAAAAGGACCGTTCTGTATAAGACCCCCTTGAGCGGTGGGCTTGGTTTGGTTCACCTACCATCTAAACTGCGCTTTCTCCTTTTGAAAGGTGTTTTCGTTGCGTTTGAGAATCCTTCGTTTCCCTTTGCCTTTTTTGTTAGGTTCTGGGGGGTGGGGTTTCTTTTTCGCCACCACTGGCCCGGATCCTTTTCTAATAACCGGCCAAAGGCGACACACCCTTCGGGGTTTTATACTCAGATTGGTGACTCACTTCGTAGAATCAAAGAGGAGGGTGGGCCAGATGTTCTGCTGAACGTGGCCCCCTCTGTGTTATACCCACCATTGTTTCGTTCAATGCTCGCGCCTGTGTGCCCGTCGGCTTGCCAAACCGCCATCCCTCCAGATGTGTGGCGGTCTGTGTGTTGTAAGTCACTAGATAGCCGTCTCCGGGACTTGGCGTGGAAGATTGCACATGGGGTCCTCATCACTAACCATTTAGGTGATGGGATTTGTCCCCGTGTGGGCTGTAAAGCCATCGAGACTATGCAACACCTTTTGCTGGAGTGTCCCTTTGTCCGGTTGGTGTGGGAATGGTTTCACGCCTTCGTTATTGGTGTTATTGGTTGCACACAGTGGGCCATTAGTAGTGATTTTGTTTTGTATGGTTTGTTGCCCCCTGTGTGCCCAACCTGGGTTAGGGATCTGCTGCTGTTGTTGTTTGCCGCTGTCATCAGGAGATACATCTGGAACAGCAGATGCCGCCTAGTTTTCGATTGGGACGTCTGGAAGGCCGAGGCTGTTGTCCCCCTTAGTGCAAAGTGACATTAGGTTGCGCATGGAGGCGGACCATGCAGGGCTTCCCGACACTGCCTTTCGTAGACGCTGGCGCAAGCCTGTCGTCTACTATCGGGACGGCGTTCCCCGGATGAAATTTGGAGTGAGTTACTTGTTAGGTGCGGGGGGGGGGGGTTTGTGTGGTCGTTACATAAAGTGGGTTGGTGGGGGTTTTCTGTTTGTGGTTTGGAGTTGGCTTTTTGGGGCTGGTTTGTAGTGATTTATTGTTTTGGTTCTGTTGGCCTTTGGGTCCGTGTCCTTTTCACGTCACGTTAAATGCTACGGTATATACATATGTGGGTTAGTGAGAGATTTCTGTTTGTGGGTTTCAGTTGGACTTTTGGGGGTTGTTATACAGACTGGGATTGTTTTTTTTTGGGGGGGGGGGTTTTGTTGACCTTTGGTCCGTGTCCGTTCTCTTTGCACGTAAAAAGCACACAGAACATTGTTAGCAACTGCAAGCAAGCTCCTCCAAAAGTAATGAGAAACACATTGCAACGAAAAAAAGAAAGAAAGGAGAAACAGCAATACTATTATAACAAAGGAGCGCAGACGCTTCATGAAGGACAAACAGTTCGCATCCAACCTACAAACACAAAGGAGAAATGGGAAAAAGCGAAAGTCATCAGCAAAGTACGCGAACGCTCATACAAAGTCCAAACAGAAGACGGTCATGAATTTCAAAGGAACAGAAAATACCTTCGCTTGTCAAAAGAACCACTCATCGAACGAAGCGAGCTGTGTTTCGAACAACTTCAAACAGCAGCTACAGATGACGCGAGCCAACCCGATTCTTCAAGACAAAACACCCCATGTGAAACTCCAGATCCACCAGTTCTGTGAATAGTTAAGCCTAAAAGTATCGTTAGTTCTTTATTTGTTTTATTAATGGTGCAAGCAGACCATATCTAAGTTTAAGTCATTGATCAACTGTAAGCGTGTTAAGTTTTCTTTAAAGAAGGAAAGATGTAACGTGTGCCTGTTAACTATATATGTACCTTAAGTTAACACTAAGTTAACACACTGAAAGAGTTTGTAATTCAGTGCACCCACCATGCTTATCTGTGTAAAGAAGGTATAATAGATACTGAAACTGGAAATCGCTGTGTTTGCATTCATTTAGCAATTAGTGAGTACAAATTGTAACAAGTAGATGATCCCATATGTTTCATGGGTGAAAGCTTATTTGGTGTCAGAAGAGGTCATAGTCTGAAAACCTTTTAAAAGTGATATCTCAAGAAGTAAACTAAGAATTGAAATGTAGATATCATGGGTGAGCAGGGACATAGCCGGGGGGTGGGGGCAGTGAGAGCGATCGCTCCCCCCTTTTAAGTACCCCGAAAAATGAAATTTAACTAAAAGCAGGAAATATCACTAAAGCCCTCCTTTCAGGTTGAAGGACGTTCCTATGAGAGCTAAGTGACCCTTCTCAATCTTACCTGAAATTTCATCTGCTACGTAGTACAATACCCTTATTATTGTGTATTACTGTTCAATTTAGCTCACTGAGTGCATCTTCATTTTGGTCACGTAGATTTATCTGCACGCATTGATGCATGTTCGTTCTTTGATGTGACAGCATGTTAGCTATATAGTGTAACGATAGACCAGGCATGTACGTACGTAGCATGCTACAATTGCTATAAGTTTTCAAAAGTACTTTCCTGGAGGTCTTTATTAATTTCAAAATTGTTCTGAGACATTCTACATGACACACAAGATAACTGACTGACTCGGTGAGGTAATTTTCCTCCAGAGTGGTAAGAAAAACAGTTTAAGAATTTTAACCAAAGTTGACCATATTTGAAATTCTGGCATACAGCATACCTTTAACGCGTTGGAATTTCCTGCAACGTGTGAGACATTTTAATTCTTCGGAAGTTATCTACCCCTGCAAATTTGACAATACCACGGCTGTAGTATTGTTCAGACAAATAAGACAATCTCAGTGTCATTAATTGACATCGCATTCACCTTGAAAACATCTCGCCAAAGTCGTTCAATCCTCTGGTTGTGAACTGTCTTTCCAATAATAAAGCTTCCCCTACCTGGGCCTCTGAGAGGATGTGCTAACATGAAATCGCACACTTGAATGTTTTCACCACCCTTGTCAGACCGGACTCTCTCAGGCAAACCATACTCATCTACAGCGTCTTGAAAAGCGTTTAAGACAGTAGAAGCTTTGTTTTCGGTTGAAGACACTAAAAAAAAACAGGTATTCGGCTGTACCCATCTATACCACCATGAATGACAAATCGACACCTGTAATTTAATCAAATTCAAGCATTAATTAAATGTTTAGACTTGGTTAATACTGCAATTTCTACAGGCATGTAATTTGGACAACATTTTTGCAGTATATTGTATGGCTGTGATGAATATGTATGATCCATATTTATTTTGTAAAGGTTAACAGAGCTAAAACAATGGAATGAAAACCATAACCATGTTACGTCATCAGTGCTTTCTATATACTGCATATATGATTATTAATACCTTTATGGTTAGGATATGTAAATTAAAGGAAAGTACAGGTGAAACAGGGCTACATGAATGTCCCGCCAGTAGTCTTTGGATTACTGTCACACTTAATACATAGGTAAAACAGTGACAAGATGACATTTGTTGTTTTGAGTGCCATGCACTGAAAACCTCGAGTAAATTTATTTCATTTACCAATGGAGGTCAAATGGGGTTACTTATTGAAAGGATGGTTCTACTTCACCTCATTGATAATGACAAGGGATCACCCAAACTTTTGTGACTTTACAACGGTGCCTAATTTGCATTTAGTTCAAAATGTGATAGACACAACTACTTTGGGAGAGTGTGGGAAAAGGGTGTTCTGCGAGAATCCGCCATAGTGCATTTGGCCCTGCTACATTATATTATCTCCTTTTCAGTGCAGTTTTCTTCCGCATTTCAACACCTGGAGAGAAGTTTGAAATTGAAGATAATAATGCCACCATATGAGGAGATATTCCACAGTACTATAGTATTGATATTGACAGGCCTTGAAATAAGCCTCAAAAAGGGCATGGCCAAAATGCCATCGGTAGTTTCTAGGCAAATGGGAAGGGCATGGTGGCAAAAATAAATCGGAGAAAGGGCACGATGGCATTTTTTCTTCCTTGCCGAAGGAATCTATGCGATGGTGATGGCGTGTGTGTGTGTGCGTTGGTAAATGCTGGAATTCGAGGTAATTTGTCCGTTTACACACCTTACAATCGAGGTATCACCGACAATCGAGGAATACCTCGAATAGAATGTACTGGCATGGCGCTATTTGTGATCCTTTAAATGCAAGGAAAGTGATTTTGGTTAAATTTGAAGTAGTACCTCGTTTGGCATCATGCCACCTTGTTTATATACATCTTTGTGTATACATGACTACGGCGCGATTTCACACAAAAATGTCAGTACCTCGATTACACGATGGACTTGACGGCTGCGAGTCACTAAATCGAATGGCGGGATCCCGCATGATTTCCTCGGTTTTGCGGTGGAAAACTGTCCCGTCGCAATACGGTGGTAAATATCAAATCACCTTTTTATATAGTAAAAAATGTAATATGATCATAATGTACCCTCTAGAATTCACTAATCGAAAAGCTGTAGGGCCTAAGACTGAAGTTATGATTCGTGTTGACCATTGCCTAGGCCTATATTTCTTGCTAGGCTATATATTTTAACAGCCATAACATAAGGTTAGGCTCTGCAATAACATGCAGTACTATTTTCATAAGAGATGTCAGTGGTAGCTTATGAACTAATGCATGTGGGCCTAAGTTTCTATGGTCCTTAAAACCTATGTTGAAATAATTGAGCCCTTTAATTTTTTTGGCGCCTACGAGACTATTGTTAGTTTGTTATTTACGCATTTACTTAACTTGCATGTAGGGGAATGCATTCAGCCAAATTTCTTTCTTTCTTTTAATATGATAACTTAACTTAATCGTTAATTGTAACATTGTCTCTGTAACTTTTTTTTGTTCTTGATAGATGGGCCGCAGAAAAAAACCTGATTATGCTGTAGCAGCTACAGATTGGATAAATTCACATAATGAAGACCCACCTGGCTTTTACATTAAAAAAGTGTCACCCACGATTGGTGAGCATTACATGCATACATTTGTTAACCACAATGACATTAATTGAAGAGAATATGTATCTAGTTTGTAATATTTATTGTCCTTTAACTGCCTACTGTCTAAACGTTTCTTTTTTATAAGTGTTTGTACAAAAGTACACTGGGTCTACAATTGTATTACCCAGATAAAGAAGAACTATATGGACATAGCTGGTGGAAGATGCATGTTGTAAATTTACTTGTTCTACTTACTACAGGTAAAGGGCTGTTTGCAGACAAAAGCTTCTAAACAGGCGAATATTTGGTGGAATACAAGGGGAAGTTGGAAGCAGCATCTAACTATGAAAATGTTGATGCCCTGACATATGTTTACTATTTTGTTGATGGGAGGAAGGAGTTGTGGTAAGTAGGTCAAATGTCTTGTAATACCTCTACTCATTCCACACCAGCTTCTACTTGAATTGGATATGGTGTGTACTAAGCAGCATAAAAATGTGTTATAGTATCAGGACCAAAGTAAATTTCCTTTCATATTATTAAATAAATGTTGTAGTTCTTTAAATAACCTCAGTTTGTGTAGCATTCCCTTCCTAATACCACATCATATTATCACCCAGTGCTGTAGGACTCAAGTCCTTTTCTGGTGGACTTGGACTCAGACCTGGGATGTCTTGCAGTCAGACTTGTCTCGGACTTCAGATCCCCTGGACTAGGTCTCAAGTCCGAGTCCAGATGTATTCCACATTCTGTATGTCAGTATAGTAGGAGTTAACACATATTGCCACATAGTGGACCTTCACTAATGTGGTTTTCAGGGGTAAATTTGCCAGTTGGCAGGCAGTCCTGGAGGCGGTGAAGTCTGACATTCGCCTTAAAATTGAAGGCGATTTTCGCCGTTTATCTGGGGCTGCCTTTTTTGGACGCTGGTGTGCTGGGGAAGGGTTTTTCGTTTCGCTGCGTGCGGATCGTCCTTTTGTAGTTTTTGGAATGTTTGAGTGGGGGTTGGGCGTTTTGTCTCTGCAGGTCGGCGGGATTATGTTTTTTTTGGCTCGCTTGACCTGTTTTGTTTCGTTTCGTGTCGAGTTTCGTGTCGAGTTTCGTGTCGAGTTTCGTTTTGTCAGTATGGGATGGTTCGGTAGTGCCGTTTGGCCGTGACGTTTTGTATCCCGCATGGCGGGTCACGTAAAAAGCACCTTCACTAATTGATTGTATTATTGTGAGTCAAGAAGTATGTAAACGATTGTGGTACCAACTGAAGTGTAGGTTTCATCAGTAGATGATTGCAAACAAATAATTTGACTTATTATTACCAGTGCATTCATAACATTTACTTTCTTTCAGTGTTGATGCAACTTTGAACCATTGCTTAGGTAGATATGCAAATGATGCATGGAAGAGTCCCAATTTCCAAAGTATTAAAGATTCTCATAGATGGCACTGCACACCTTGTTTTGGTAGCAAGGTGTGATATCCTTCATGGTGATGAAATTCGATATGACTATGGTAGAAAAGATGCACCATGGAGACAACTTCACATGCTACAATGACTAACACTGTATACTTAAACATCCTTCTTATTTACTCTTGTACATTACTCATTCTTTTCAAACATGTAGGAATGTTTCTTGAGGAGACTTTTCAAACAACAACAGTTTCCTGTTGAGTAGGATACTTCAGGTAAAAATGTTACAATTCATGTACATTCTAACATATTGCACATATATTGTGTGGCATGTACTTCATTTTGCAGATCATAGCCACAAAATGGATGGTTTTTTGTGCATGTCTTTGTGACATTCTTTAGTTTTATGTCTTTTTCAATTTCATGGAATTTCTTAGCTTCTTAATTTAACTATATTCACTTTTCTCCTACAGAGATTAGGAGTTAATGAAACGGACAAATCTATTTCATTAGGTTCTAATGGGGAACATACTGAGGAAAGTGATAGCACTATTAGAAAACTGCTACAGCAAGCAATTACCAAAAAGAAATACCTACTACAACAGAAACATTCGAAAATAAGAGTGTAAGTTTCAAAAGAGATACTGAAGAAGTGGTCAATGAATTGTTACTTTCTCTTGACAAGCTGCTAAGGAGGCAACCTCAGATACATCTAGTGCAACACATACAAATGGGGAAGCAAGTGAGAATGGAGCTCAGACACATAAAGCTAACAAGGTGCTTTTTACGTGCAAGGAAAACGGACACGGACCAAAGGTCAACAAAACCAAAAACAATCCCAGTCTGTTAAACAACCACCATAACCCAACCGAAAACCCACAAACAGAAACCTCTCACCAACCCACAAGCTAACAAGGTGGTGCATCCAAACACATCTACTTCCAGTAAGAATGAAGCTGAGACTGGCTTACTCAGACACATCTAGTACACCACATGTTCTTAAAGAAGCTAGTATGACTGAAGCTCAGACACACTCAGATATGCCCAGCTCAGCAGTTGCATCTAATAAGAAATCTAGTATAAATCAACCTGAGAGTGATAGTGCTAGCAGGCAGTGGCGTCGTGCCCATTGGGGCCCGGGGGGGCACGGGCCCCCCCCCCCAAATTTTGTCAAAGGTGTCATAAAATTTTGTCATAATTTAAAAAAAAAAATTTCCAACAGTGTCACGACTGAATTTCTTGTAGGGCCTACGTGAAATCGGGCTTCTGTTGACTGCTTGGTCAATGGTTGTTGATATTCAGTCAAACGAAAGAGTTAAATAATTACTGGTTGATAACTAATGAACCAAATGTGCCATCAACGCTGCCATCGTTGAACAATATTATATATACGTAGTCCCAGAGTAAGTGCAACCCGTTACCTTTGCCAAAGTCAGTAAATTTTCCATGAAAAAATGGCAAATATTTATAAGCCTGTAACAAAGTTCGGAAAGTTAAGATAAATGTAGTGAACAGAGATTATGGGACTCCATGTGAACTTCTTGCAATCAGTTCGCTAAAAGGTCCACCAGGATAAATTTTCCTCGTGATCTGATAGGTAGTTTCGAAAAAATTAATAATAATAATCATTTGAAATACAGTCACAATTAACCTGGAAAATAATCACTTCATTATCGCACGTTTTACCTTAGGTTTCGCTACTTTCGCTTTTTCTGCCCATGTTTTCAAACGGCATAGCTCTTTCTTCACCCAGTCACCACTTCTCACGGGCATGGGCGGCGATCATGGATCAGCCAGCACAAAAATGTTTCCATTTCTTAAATTTTGGGCGCTTCTGGGAGACGAGGAAGTGGTAAACTGAGGAATAAATGGCGATCACTTCCTTCGAGAATATTTCCGAAAATAACAAATTGGCGGAAATTTTTATCAATTTTAGGGGTGTTGCTTACTGCCATAAGGCACGGGAAGTGCCGTTTCCTGCAATCTGAGGGGTCTGCCAGACGAAAAATTTTCTTGTACGCTGCGCGCCAACCCGTGGTGGCGCTCCGCTTAGATAGTCATCACCTGCTCACGGGCCCCCCCAAAATTTATTTTCGCACGACGCCCCTGCTAGCAGGCAGACACAGGCAGTTCAACAATCACTACTGATAGGGAATCAAGTCCTAATGAAGCTCAGAACGATAAAGCTAAAAGTCAGACACAATCAGAAACTTCTAGTTTAGCAGTTACTACCAATAGCGAAGCTAGTATAAATGACATCCAGACTGATAATGCTAGTAGGCAGACACAGCCAGACGCAGACAGTTCAACAATTGCTACAAATGGTAAAGCTAGTTTGAGTGAAGTTCAGAAGGATAATGCTAAAAGGCAGACACAATTAGATGTATGTACTTCCACAATTACAACTAGTTGTGAAGCAGGTATCAATGAAGTTCAGACACAATCAGAAACGTCCAGTGTAAACGAAATCCAGACTGATAAAGCTACCAGGCAGACACTTCATACTTCCTGATGTGGAGATACATAACGTGTAGTCACCTGACAAGGCGGGTGAATAATTGTAAATAAACACGAGCATAGTGGAATGCATGATTTAAGCTTGAATACTGTAATTGTTAATCCCCTGGGTATATATTTAGCTACAGTAAAGCGTAACCTTACAGTAGGCCTCCCTGCAGAACAATATCATATTTGTTTATGGTGTAACTGGAGTAGGTAATTGCATCGGTGTACGTACTGTAGGCCTATGCAGTTGCATGTGTATTCCTATACTATAGCTCCACGTGTTTGAGTAGAAAAGCCATGCAGTTTGCATTGAGATAATTGCACGTCATTGACATATCAGTTTTTCAGCCTTGTAACACCGAAATCTTTTTGCAAGTAATTGTTCATAATTACCATTGACATAATCATGATCAACACCCTTGCTAGCTTGCTAGCTTCGTAATTTTGGAACTATTGCATTATTCGCCCGCCTTGTCAGGTGATTGCACGTGATGTATCTTCACATGTCAATCATGACCGAAATCGGGATTTGGAATATGTTAATGAGCTAAATCGATGATATGTCGATTTAAATAGGTATATGTCGATTTGAGACGCTAGAAACTGGTATAAGTCCACGGAAACTGACTTCTACCGATTTAATTCGACATATCATCGATTTAAACTGGTAGATGTTGATTTAAATGGACATATCATCGATTTATTTTACATATCATCAATTTAAATCGATGATAAGTCAAATAAATCGATGATATGTAGAATGAAACTGGTATATGTCGATTTAATTTGACATATACCAGTTTCATTCTACATATCATGGATTTAAATCGACATATACCAGTTTACTTCGACATATCATTGATTTCTTTTACTTATCATCGATTTAAATCGATGATCTGTAGAATCAAACTGGTATATGTCGATTTAAATCCATGATATGTAGAATGAAACTGGTATATGTCGATTTAAATCGGTAGAAGTAAATTTCAGCTGCTGGAAACTGGTATAAGTCGAAGGAAACTGGTATATGTCGATTTAAATCGGTATAAGTCGATCTCCCATGATTTGAGACTGATGGCCCGCCATAGGCTGCATCATCGATAATAGATATCAGTAACATTTCATCAACGTCCCGTGACTCAATTGACATTTGAAACAGCTCTCGATGGCTTCGTACCAAAACAAAGACTTGGAGAGAGCGATATTTTCATTCATTTGGTCGGGTGGTACAGAGCTTGTCAAAAGGGCGGTAATGTACCAAAAGCTGGAGAAGGGTGGGTTAGGGGTGGTTCATCTGGGAAGTAAATTGACCTTTTTGTTATTTAAGCAGTTGTTTGTAGCGGTAACTGACCCAGGGTTGCCTTGTTGATATTTTCTACGTTTTTGGGGCGGTTTGCACCTGCGTCGATGGGTCCCGGCGCTGTTTAGCAACAGAGAACCGCATAGTAGTACTCCAAACAGGGTGGTGCGTGTCATTTGCTCCGCTCTGTTTGAGTTGCCCCCTGTTGACCTGTCACGGCCGGCCCTCGTTCACAGTTCGTTGCGGGATAGGGCCTTGAATGCTTTTTTTGTCCAGGGACGTCATTCTGCCGAAGTATGGCGTTCGGTGCATTCAAGGCTGAATGGTTACAGGCTCCGTGATCTTGCATGGAGAATTGCACACGGTGCCTTGGTGACCAACCTAAAAAGATATCATTGGCGATTGGGTGATGGACTGTGCCCAAGGACCGGCTGTGACAGCTTAGAGTACCGCTCATGTTTTTTGGCATTGTTGCTTTGTAGTAAACTTATGGGAGTGGTTCCAGACCTGGACCGACCGTGTTACGGGAGACCGTTCATGGTCGGTAGGGCAGGGCTTTATTTTATATGGGGTAGACCCTCCAGTTTGTTCGATTGCGGTGTTGCACCGCATTCTTTTTGTTTGCTCTATTGTAAAAAAACATGTTTGGCGGAATAGATGTAATGTGGTTTTCAGGGGGAAATTTGCCAGTTGGCAGGCAGTCCTAGAGGCGGTGAAGTCTGACATTCGCCTTCAAATTGAAGGAGATTTTCGCCGTTTATCTGGGGCTGCCTTTTTTGGACGCTGGTGTGCTGCGTGCGGGTCCTTTTGTAGTTTTTTGAATGTTTGAGTGGGGGGTTGGGCGTTTTGTCTCTGCAGGTCGGCGGGATTATGTTTTTTGGCTCGCTTGACCTGAGTTTCGTTTTGTCAGTATGGGATGGTTCGGTAGTGCCGTTTGGCCGTGACGTTTTGTATCCCGCATGGCGGGTCACGTAAAACGCACCTGCAAGTGGACCACCATACTGATATGTGGAAAATACATTGTTGATGTTGATGTTTTTTATTACCATACACATAACTTAGTGCTGTTTACGTGACCCGCCATGCGGGATACAAAACCACAAGGACGACCAGCACTCAGCGAAACACCCCTCCCCAGCACACCACCGTCCAAAAAAGGCAGCCCGAGATAAACGGCGAAAATCGCCTTCAACCTGAAGGCGAATGTCAGACTTCACCGCCTCCAGGACTGCCTGCCAACTGGCAAATTTTCCCCTAAAAACCATATCACATCTATTCCTCAGAACAAGTTTTTTTCACAACAGAACAAACACAAATAATACGCTGCAACACAGCAACAGAACAAACTGGAGGATCTACA
>JAIPMN010136931.1:0-26552 GCA_020650975.1 Apostichopus californicus | reverse complement strand
AATTCACTTTAAAATTTCTATTCCAGGATCCTATATTAATTTGTAATGTTCTTGCCAAATAAAAATGTAGAAAATAATAGATTTCCTTTCAAAAAAATCTTAAAGAGGCAGGAAGCCCCAACAGGGGGGTCAGCCCCTACAGGGGCAGCCCCGTCAGGGGGGGGGGGAAATTTTATATATAAATGTTTATATATCTTTTTGTAGGGAAATCTATATATATATAGAGGGTGAAGCACACGAAAACATTTTTGTATATTTTTGTGAGGGGTCCCCAACGTTTTTTTAATTGAAAATTCGTTGTGCAGAATTTCTAAATTTTCCAACTAGGACTATTCGTAGATTCCTGTGAATAACCTAAGTATTTGCAAGTTTCAGTTAATTGACCGAAAATCATCCATTTTTACCACGTTTCACTTGTCAACTTTAACAAATTGTATCTTGCGATTCTTATACTCCACCGTACAAAACTTGGTATGATTTTGAAGATAGAATTACACTGTTTGCCACCTTCAATTCTGCGTTTTGTGTACTATTTTTGTTATTTGGTGGGTCGACCATGTTGGCTAGCTTAAAATGAGTTCTATATATACAAAGTCAATGCAAACCGTTCCCTCCCCCAGGACAGCATCACAAATAACCCTAAACCTGCTGCCAAAATATCTGCCAAAATCCAAAAATCCCCTGTACTTGTTTGTAGTTCAAGCGGATTAGTTACAATTAGTTGCGTAAACAGCTACGAGTAAGTTTGTGAAGGGAGGGTAATGGGCACAAATTTATCAACAAAACCACAAACGTACCGACCATAGGCGCACAAGGTGGGGTGTCTGCCCCCCCTCCCTCAAAAAATTCTGAAGACCTAAGATACGGGCAAAAAATCTGTGCAAATTAGGGCAAATGATAGCACCATTTTGCATATTATCCCCCATATATAAACCAAAATTTTCAAAGGGGAGGGGATACCCCCTTAGACCCCTCCCCCAGGACGACGGTCTGAAGTCGGGCAACCTTGCATCAAGTAGTTCTACCCTTCCCTTCCCAGTCAGAAATTAACCTTTCTATGGCTACCCCCATTATAGTAGCTGTGATTGCTATCCCATCACCACCCCCACCCCTATTATAGCCTATCCTATATTAAGTAGGGCATATGCTTAAAGAAATATCATCCTGAAGCATATCAATGATGTTGATGCACGCAAGTCTACTGAACCGGTACTTAGCATGCAGCTGTTGGTCTGTCCATTGATCTAGTGGGTTGGTTCTGTCCCTAAATACCCTTTCCCTTCTTAGAGCTTGTTGGTTTTCTCTTTCTAGCAGCCTAAAAGCCATATACATAGCCATCATTGGCATCCATATTAAACACCTAAATTAGCAATGATGTGTTTTGATTGAAAATTTCACGCCTAATTGACATGTGACACTTAAGAACATACTTAAGAATGATGCTGATCATTCTTAAAGTTAAGAACGATTTCAGGACAAAGATAAGAATGAATTCTTCTTAAGTTGCTTTATGAAATAGAAGATAAGAATGTTCTTAAAGTTAAGAACAATTACAGACTTAAGAAAGATTATTCTTCTTAAGTCCAAGATAAGAATGTTCTTAACTTTTATGAAATAGGGCCCTGGTGTAGGAGAGTCGAGCCATGGCAACACAAGTTCAAAGTTCAATGAATCAGTTCAAAACAAAGTATAGGTCTATAACGTAGTGTGTAACAAGGTGTAGGCTACGTATACAGTAACAGACACTAGCAATAGGCTACGCCTAATGAATGTTTGACAGTTTACTGAAACAGATAGTTCACTGTAACAATTTTTGAGGGCAGTTAAAATGAATAGAAATCGACCACTGGTAAACAGGATGTACTTACAGTAAGATATAAAAGGGTTGAAATGTTGTTGAAGAAATGAAATGATGTTAAATCCGATACAAATAAAGCAATGAAAATAACGCAGTGCAGCCACGAAGTACGCCACCACTACACATGTATCAGATTTAGACAATAAATTAATCCCTAAATGTAAGATAGTGCTAATAAACACTTTGTGTTAGTGAGGAACAAGGTGCTGGGATGTACAGTAGTAGTAGTGGTCTAATTCTTCCCCTTATGAATGCCAAACATCCACCGACTTAACCATTTAAACCCAACTGACGATGCAACTACCCCACTCCCCTCGCGCACGACACAAGGTTTTAGATTTGAGACATTTTACTCCACAGTTACAACTCTTAAGTAGTTTAAGTAGATCTGATAAAATTATTAATATTTACTTATTTAGGAAACTTCGTACGCTTTGTTACCTTTGTGCCGTCGATACAGCAAGAGAAGTGCAACAACGATGCCCACCAGCAATAGGACAAATACTACCACCAGTACAGCAGCAAGAGCTCCATTTCCTTCATGGGAACAAGTATCTTTATCTGAAAAAGAAAAACCAAACTTTCAGTTCAGTTTCGGTCGAAACAAGCTATTCGTGACTAAATAATGCAGGGTTCTTTTCCTAAAAGTCGATCATGCAGACTTTTAGTGTATGTGTAAACTATGATTGTGTATATTTGTACACTACTCATCGTGCTCGTACACAATTTCGCTGAGTGCAAGTATGAATACCGAGTACAAGACCATAAGGCTTAGTAATAATACTCATACTCAGTCTAAAAATAAGCCCTCATAAAGTTACCAATATGCTTCCACAAGCATATGGTTGTTCGGGCACATTAATTCACTTGGGTATACAGTTATAGTATAGGGTTATTTGGGTATCCATGTTCAAGAGGAAAATGACATTTTAATTTTCAATAGTGAATATGTTAAGAAACCAATTTTTTAACGTGACGTTACTGAAATGTTCTATTATATTACGAATACAGATGCAATTGGCGGGAGTCAACAGAAATCAATAAGGAGATCGTTTTTTCTCTCCATATAACATAACATTAAATACTGCCCTAGTACTTTCTAGGTGTTGAGAAACGTTGTTGGGTACCATTATTAAGTCTTCTATTGTTCATACGAAGGAATTTGCTTTGCGTTATCAAACGCATGGACCGTTGCAGTATATATGGTCAATTGGGCGAATGTGGTGCAAAGTGTAATGTAGTCATGGAGCACAACCATTTGTGTTAAATTTGCTATTTAAATCGCCGTGTATATAACGATGTGTAGACCCATATGTAGTTATTTGAACTTGGCTGCTTGCACCAAAAAATATGCAAAAAATCCAGTATTTCAGAATAATGAAGACATATTGCCATTATTAATATTATTTGACACTGTCTTGTACTCGTACGTCTGTAAGGAGAAGCCGGGTAGGTGCTCAAGGCACTATCTTAGCTTTCTTTTAAAACGAATAGAGCACAAAATAATCAAACTATCAATATGAAATCATGTACAGAAGTCTGCCAAGTAGAGGATAAACAAGCAATACACTTGGAACAACTGGTCCAATGAAGTTCAAAAACATATTCACAAAGTAGGTTGACATATATAATGGCTACTATATATAATCCTAAGTAACTGTAAAATATGAAATTTGATATATTAGACCTACCAATCTTCAAAACAATATTTGATTTAAGGATTTGTATCTGGGGTTCATCGGTTATTGGTAGACATGTTACTGTTACCCGATCCACACAATCTTTAATCTCATATGTTGCAGAGAAGTGTGTGCTTGATGTCGCTGAATCATGGTCCTTGTGTATTGAGTACTTTTCGTCCGAAAATTCCACATTTACCATTGAAGTTTCGTGTACTTTTATTGTTAGCGGTAATGGAGGCTTGACACCAAACACTGAACACTTTATTCTTCCGCGGAGTGGAATGCTTTGAGAACAGTTTTCAGAGCCTTGACATCCATAAATGAGAGCAGCAGCATTTTGAGGAATAACTGAAGATTACAACAAAAAAAGAGTACAATATCCATTTGCTATTTGAACACTTTAAGAAATTACAAAATAACTGAATTTGTATATGCCAGAAATAACTAGATGAAAGAAGTAATAGTTTATACTACCTTAAAAGGAAGGAAATTTTAAATTCTTGCATTACCTTTGAACTACTTACTAATAATTTTTAAAGGATATCTATTAGTCATTTCTAACTTGTGTTTGGGTATAATCTACAATAATGCAGTAGCATGTAAGCTTTATGCGAGAGAGTATAAATACAAGAGGACAATCTACAAATTTGCATATATTTTCGTAAATTCCCACCATGAACAATCGATTACGAGCTTCATAGGCTTATTACAGATATAACCACTAACATTCTACTTTGAACTTTTACCTCAGTTACAATTGTAATGACTTATTTTGATAGTACTTTACTTAGGTTTACACTAGTGAAGATGGCAAGTCAATTCAATGTTCCCCTGTGAGTCAGAACCAAATATCTCTTTTCACTGAATTTTTAAATTCTGAACTTTCGTGTGAAAGGTCTAATCATGGATGAGCTTTTGGCACATATGTAGCAGAACCACACCTACACCATATAAACATAGAGTCACAACTATACACACAGACACGAACTGTTTTTACCCTCTCGAAGATATGGACCTCCGGTCACCATCTGCGTCTCTCCCATAGATGACATCCCACTGAGGCTTGCTACTCAGGATCATTTATTGTTATCAAAGCAACCGTTGCTTTATGCTGCAAATAGCTATAAATTACCCAATATAACTACAATATCTCACCATCTCCATATAACCTCGAAAAGAGAAAATGAATTGCAATTGTTCAGCATATTTACCCATAACTGTAACATTAGTTACATGTCGTATTGCGGACGTTCCATCACCATTGATACATTCCAATGATGCGTCTTGATTTCTGTTGAGCTCTATCAATGAAACCATTCGTTTTGAAGGGAAGACACAAATAGATTGACCGAAGCATTCATCACTTTGACTTGATGGATTGATACGCATCCATACTTCTTCGCGTCTGTCCGCCATAGTAATCTTTGCATATTCCAAAGGGTAATGCATTTCCGGACAAGAAAGTTCAACTGTGTCTCCTTCCATAACATATTTCTGTTCCGTCTTCACATCATCATAAGGAGCATTTCCCCTTATCAAAATAGAGGCGCTTGTTTTCTCCTTCACTGCATATCCCGATGCTGAACATGTGAAATATTGCAGCGGAAACAAATCCTTGTCAATTCGTAGAAAAGATTTAGACGTGTATAAAGAAGAAGATTCATTGAAATGTTTTGTAAAGTCATCAGCTGTATTACTCCGTTGGCCATCAGAGCTTATACTAAACCACGTGATGTTTACCGCGGGTTTTGCATCTTTAGCTATACATAAAATAGTACTGCTTTCTTCATCTCTGGGCAAAAAGGAACAATCTGATGATTCCGACAGATCACAGTAGTCGATATTTACGTTTTCCAAAGGTGCTGATACAACAAACAAAATATAACAACGAAGAACGTCATTAATTCAAAACATGATGTATCAGTTTCCCTCATAGTATATCGATCATGTCACACTCTTTTGACAGCCTATATAATAATTTACAATCGTAAATGTAGATAGTATAAACCCTGCAGTTAGTATACCATGCTGATAACGCTGATACCCCAGTTTGATTCATTGGAAGAATAGTCCGGGGAGAATGTAGATAATATCATGGCTGAAAGACGCCGAACTTCTTGGCATCCTTATGAAGTTTGCGTAAGATGTGTACATGTCAATTTTCAGTTGATGCATTTTGTACCAAAAAGGAATTAAAGAAATAAGGTCTAATCTCATGATAAACTATTTTATGCATTAGTTACTTGTTTAATTATAATGGTACAATATTCTTAAATAGTGATTCGAAATGTTAAAAAAATGCACCCGAATGGGATGGAAGAACATTGAAAGAAATACCTATCACATATACTTGCACGAGATGGTTCGTGCTGTGTCCTCCTTCGTGTAATACTGCTATTGTGTAATTGCCTTCATGCTTTACTCCAGCTTGAGTAATTATCATGGAACCGTCACTGGCTATATCAAACTCTCCGTCAACATACCCACTACCAGATTTTTTCTCTCCGTCAATTCGTAAAAACGACTCGTCGGAACCGTATTCGTACCATCGCACAGTGTGAAACGAACTTTCATACGTACATGAAATGATAGCTCTTTCATGAAGAACAACTTCATATCTATTTTTGCAACTAATTTGCGAATGAACAATTTGAGCTGTAAAAAAAAAACGATAAGTATGCCCTGATATATTTACGATAAAATAAAACAGCGTATATAATATTCATCAAAGTACCACAGGAGAGATGAAGAGAATGGGTTTGATGTTGATGCTAAGACTTCCTCTCAACCTGCCCGTGTATTTGCAAACAACACACATGCTGCATTACTTAATAGACAATATGCGCTGGATGTAACTGTCTACATGTTTCATAGAGGTTTTTCTTGTAGGATCAAATGGTTAGAAAAGAGCGAATAAGAGGAAAACGTAACGAAATATTGAATTTCTACCAACCTGTCCCTAGTATTTGATAAATAACACATAATCCGAAAAGCCGCATTGCTGTATCTTGACAAAAGGGCTCTAGACCTGTTGAAAACAACACTGGCTCACGAACAGAAAGATGTTGTAAAGAGTTACATTCACAAGATGTAAAATAATTAAAAGAGCATATACGTTATACATTTAATCACCAAACAATAAACATGTCATCAAATTTAACAAGCATCATGTTAGCAGTAATTAACTTCAACATCTACGTTTGTACACAAAACAATCCGAAGCACAGGCTTCGTAAAAACATCTAACAGCAGAAAGACTTATTAGCAGGTAACAATGCCAAGTTGATAGACGGACATTCCATATTCCTTACTTCACCTTTAACTATTCGTTCTACTTACTTTTGGTGTCAATGCAAAACATATGTCAACGAAACATGGCTGTCTTAACATGTTATGCTTCTACTCACCTGTTAGGTGTATTCTATTCAAATTAGACTACATTTGTATATGACAAACTGTAATTCCAATTCAGTTCCAAAGGTTATTAACGCTCCAGAATGATTGCAGAAATAAACATGTGGTATAAAGGTCATTTTTCAAATCAATCAATAACATAAATGAAACGAAACCGAAACTGCAGTGTACGCTAATCAAAAACAAATATCAAAGGTTTTGGAAGCTAATAATAGCATTACATCTGTATCATAGAAAGAGACTGTTCCCCTCAATTGCAGGAAATGTATAGATATCGTACTTTAGCAGTGGCGAAAATTCGACTTAATACACTTTTCGTCTTCATTCGTCGTGTCAAAATCTTTATACAATGGAAACATTTAAAAGAATAACTATCGAAAATTTTCTGAACATTTCGATTATTCTTATCTCCAAATTTTCACTACTTTCTCTAAATTATGACTTTTTGTATCAACATTTTGACTTTCCATGTCAAATGTAAGACTTCTTTTTTGCTACTTTCTCAAAATATCAACTCCTTCTGAAATTTCCATATTTCTGTCAAACGTTGATTTTTCTCGATATTTCTGACTGTTTTTGCAGAACTTTTAATGTTGTTATTCGATATGCGTAGATGTCCTTTCTCGAAATGTAAATGCAAAACAAATTTTTGATTTTCATTGAAATGGAATTTTCATGACGACAATTCCAAATATTTGTGTTTAATCGCAAGTGTTACTTTTCACATCACAAATATTGAGAACAAACTCGAGACATCGACCGATTATGGGCTATATGAATCCAAAACTTAATTATTTGATTGCTAGGCACATTTCCTTCAGACGATCCGCTGCTGAATGAGGTAACACTGACGTAGATTGCAACCGCACTGTTGGAAAAGTGAGGGATAGTGATGGGGGAAAACATATCCTGCCCACTCTATTATATAAAAACTATATTAAATAAAAACCTATATTCAAAGATTTGGTGATCAAGCTTTAACATTAAGAGAAAAATATGATATTTGAGGTTGTTAGTTTAGCGCTGTGATTCTAATTAATCTATACCAGTGTGGATAACCGTCCTGCGTCATCTTTCATGTTTTCTTTGTATTGACCTTTCCATTCACAGTACGTCAGGCTAGATGCTGGAGTACCTGTTTTACGCAGTCACTGTGAAGAACACCATTATGTAATGTCTGTCGCAGAATAACGTTTTCCGCAGCAGATAGAGCTGTTCGTAGGACACATTTGCAAATACCCTCATGAATTGTTTCCCAGGAAGTTGGATCCATGACTGCACTGCGTAAATTGAACATTTTTAACGGTGTAGACTACAACGTATTTCAACAGGCCTATACGTTTATTAGGTCAAAACATTTGCTAAAGGATACGTCCAACAAATGTTTTAATTTTGATATTTTTTTATGTTACACTAATGCCTTTGTTTGAAGTTTTAATTCGCTCGAACTCAGAGAATGAATCAAGCTCTTACCAAAACTTTCATCGTCATGATTGACTGATTGTTTACTACACAATTGTACTAAACCAAGTGTAAAGTAAGAATCCGTTGGTTCGTGTTTAATATTAAATGCATAATGAAGAATTAATGTATATGTAAGTATTAAAGCTTGTGAATTTGTTACCTGTTACGTCAGAAAATTGAAATGACACGTTTCAAAGCCACTTTATATTTCGTACATGTTACGAAAAGCAGAACAAAAGCAAAACAAAACAAAGCAAAACAAACTATGTTATAATTAAAAAGGAATAATGCAAAAGTTCAAAAGTTGAAATAAATCATGCTCATTTGCGGTCACACTTTACTTACTTGAGCTACCAAGAGAACCCGATTAACAAAATATACAGGCAACATATTCGTCGGAATTGAAAAATATGGCAGCGACAAGGCCTATTATGATATCCGTTAAACTTATTTGTTACTATTTTCATATTTTAATCAATCACGAGTATTCTAAAAAGGAAGAAATTCATAAATGGAGTAAAAAGTATTATTTGTGTCATTACACCAACCCCGTTTGAGAAGTTCCAGTTCACGTTAGAAGAAGTTAGAAGTAGATGTTATATTTATATTATATTTAGCCCACCAGTATGATCGAGTTTGAAAATAAAAATCGGAAACAAATGTTTACTATTGTTACACACTCAAAAGGCTTTTTGCCACTACAACCTTGATATTTTCGTTTCGAGAATTACATTGGTAAATATATATCAAACTAGGCTTATCCTATATAAATTAATATATTTCAAACTGAAAATGTTACCTTTAACTTTGACGATTAAGCCATACAGGTGTATAACTTCTCTAGTTGGGTAGCTAGTACATATGACCGAATATGCTTACAGAAATATGGCCACACTACATCTAGTGGCGATAAACGATATGACACTGTTGATCTCATTATTAATTGATCTCCCTCACGTAATTTAACCTATTTTCAGTCATTTGAAATTTAAAAAAAAAATCACCGGTGCCCGAAATAGATAGTGATTGGCGTGTGATTACCAGTTAGCAGCGTGTACAGTTTACATCCTCTAATATTCTTATTTTAACTGAACTGTATTCCGTGTCCTATCGTCGCATTTCATCAACATTTTAGGAACTGTCATTCATTTTTTGTGGGAAGGAAAGTCTGTGCATGTATTTTCATGTCTCGGTTGACAGTATAAGGAACTCAACGTTTCATATAACTGAATCTTTTAGTGACCTGCTCCTCCCTCACCCCTTCCCAAAATGTCGGTTTATTAATCAACTATAAACTTTGATGCGACGCAGGCTTCAACAATAACTAAAAATGTACTTAGCACGCAAAATGTATCTAATATGTCGTCGACTGGATGCCACGATTCCCACGATATACTTGTAGAACGGCAAATATTGAAGCCAACAACACTTTTGTTATTTATATTTATCACTGTTGCTCATGATAAAATTGTTCTCATTGTACTGGAAATGAGTTTGGTGTAGTTATTTTGAACACGTAAATTTTGAAAGCAATTGCATTAACTATATAAAAGAAAATAAACAGTCCTAAGATCGTATGCTGGGCAGCCAATCAGTTCCATGACAAAACATACCTAGAGGACGACCAATATGGGCATGGAGCGGGATGGGTGTTGAGTGCCTCCCTTCTACCCCATCGCCTAGTTAATTATTAATCAAATTATACTAACTACGATTAAGAAAGGTAGATGTATATCATTTAATCATTTTAACTCCATACTGTGAAAGATAATGACGAAAAATACCTATTTACTTGAAGAATGATATTATTAAGCAAATATCAATTTACCAATAGACAAAGAATATTTTCGAAATGCGTGAAAGGTAATAACTAAAATATATGCAACAGTGTATCCGTGATCTGCGTCAGCGATATGTAAAAAATATGTAACCATTGATTAATAGTTAACAGAATAAAGAAAGTGCTTAAAAAATCTACGTTACATTAGGCTAAAAATAAGATGGAGGGAGAAATAACCTTAATCACGGATTTATGTACCACAAGAGACAGCTCGAGACATGCTAATGATCATAGAATGCACTTAACTGTATACACTAATGATCTGTATCACTTAACCGCAACTGTCATCCAGTTAATTAAAATAATGAACAAATTAAGCAATATCTTGTAAAAGAGAGAATGAATCTTTAATATTTTCTCGACGATTTAATAAAGGTAAACTCGATAAAGCTTACAAGTAGAACTGTTAAACTTAGTGAAGACGCTTTGAGTGAGTAAAGCTTTCATGAATCTCTCTTACAAAACCTTGCCGGACATATATACAGGTGTTAAAGTTACACTATCCCCATATGGACCTGATAATCATGTAACTGGTTCTGCGTTATAAAGATTCCAAAATAATCACTATTTATTGCCTTTTAAAGTAAAGAAATGATATGTCAGCGCAATGGTATTGCTTGACGATCAAGTAATCGTCTTTTGGAAACTATGATTGACGGGTTGTCCACAATTTTGTTCCGTTGCCAGCTTTGTTAATCTATTAGAAAAGGAAAAGACGAGGGTAACACAAAACAGAAACAATGTACAATGTAACGTCCACGACATCAATATTTATAAAGTTGGATGTACAACCTACAACCAATAAACCTGCATGACATAGAAACAACTTTTATTATATGTGCAAAGTACACGTTATACACAAGGACGTCAAGAAGATGTATGTTATATGTTATTTACAGGCTTATTAGGTCTAATGGGAAAGCAAACATGCTGATAAATAGTAATGGTTAGTGTGTGGAAAGCTTAGATAACATAAATACGAAATGGCCTTTGGCATCGAAATATCATGGCTGTGCCTTACCAATACAATACATTAGGACTTAACTTACTGTTCAAAGCCTGTTTGGCTTTTTTCATCACACCAGGAAACTGTAATAAGTGTCGAAATATAAATGAATATGAACAACTTAAAAAGTAATTAAACGGCCATAATGTGTTTATTTTACCACTATATGTAAGGTAATGAGCACAAGCAAGTTTAGTTGGTTTTCGATACTTTGTAAGTAAAGGAACCATTTTATCCATTGTTATTGTTTAAGGTATGCCGTGTAAAGCGTATCTGGATTTCTCAAAAAGCAAGACAATTTATTTTTAAATCACAAAACAGGAACATATATGAAACATACTAGACTATTATTAGCTTTAAATTTCGTTAAAATAGGATATTTTTGGGATAAAATTGATCAATACTCTATCAATATATGCCCCAAAAAGGGGGTTTGCTTGTTAAGTGTGCAATCAAGTTTTTGCATCAAAATTTGAACTCATGCGTAATTTTCCAAAATACATTGGTATTTTTAACTTTAAAACACCGTTCAATATGTTGGAACACTATCAAATCCGACGTAAATTCTATGAAATATATACCAAATCTAGAGATTTTGTTTTCCGTGTTCAAATATGACATCACACCTGTTTGCTTCACATTCATATTTGGTATACCCTGTGACAACTTCACATATCCATCAATGTAAAATGAAGTTTAGCACTTAAAGGCAAATTATGTTCCTCTTTTCTTATACCACAGGCAACGATTTTTATCTCAGAAATATTATTTTGACTTAAAAGCGCGAATACTATTCAGAGTTTTACTCACTTTGAGGTTTGCGGTGTACTGTCGTCGTATGTCAATGTCGCTCTTGATTAAGAATGAGGAATAGGTTTATGAAAAATAACAGAGAAACAGTGCCACTCGATTGTTTAACAAATCCATTAATGAAAACTCATACATCATCATTCTTTCTTGTAAATTGAAACATGAAATTAACATTGTATTTCAACCCATTACGCCTTGAGCCTCGTTAAATCTAATGAGTAAATTTGATATTATAAAGACAAAAACCAAGTCAGTTTCTATAGAAGATAAAATACTTACAATGACACTATCTAAGGCTGATTTCACGGCTGTCTTTGAGACCTGTAATAATGTATAACGAATATGAAAATATGTCGTCGGGCCATGGTTGCTTTCCTTTTCACTTCTTTAAATGATATTTTCCATAAAACAATAAAGTTACGCATTCTTACCGAGTATTTCTTAATAACTGCATTGAATAGCTCCGTTCGGACTGCATCACTTATCTGAATAAATCAAGATGTAATAGTCATTCTCAGAGTGCATATAGTACATTCGTAGAGAGCATATGAAATTTAGATACCGTAGTGATTAATTGACTTTGCAAGATGATAAGCGAAAGATGATACTTGGAATATTTAACATCCATGGTAACTCTTGTCATACATCTAAAGCAAGACACTCATATGACATGTCTCTGAATACCCGAATGTATAAATGTGGAGCACCAAGGTAGTTTTATATAGTGGACATATGGTGGAGGCGCGGGCAGAGCTTTTTTTCTGATACGGATCACCGAGAATACGTATATATATGTACTGTTATAGATTTGCTACTACTGTCAGAAAACGAGCTATATGTACTTTACAGATAATATAAACAATTACCAGCTTTTTCTGCGAGAGGGTGGCAATGTCTCTCAGCCAGGTTTCTTCATTTGTCTGCAATTAATAAATTATTGAGAAAATGTACATTTGTTTTCTATTTATAACGAAGTAACTTATTTCCGTATCCATGTATATTTGTTTTGAATATTCATTGACATTTGAGGGCTGATTGCTACTTGATATAGAACTATTTACAACGTGTTAACTTCAGATGGGAGAGGTGGCTATGAGAGTGGACAGAATCATTTCAACCAGTTTCTTGATACCAGAGACACTAACGTTTCATCTATATGACGATATTTCGCCCTTACTTACTCAAATCATAGAAGTAATTGGCGGTTGCTTAGTACACGAAATCATTTACCAGGTTTTAATAAATATAAACCAGCTAAGAAGTAAAGGATGTCTGTATATATTTGTCCAGTTATGCCAAAGGAATACGTTAAATATTAGCGAAAATACAAATGCCATGGTTTGAGTATTTACAAAGTAACGCTTTCTATTCTCAAACAACACACTTTGTATTGTACCAAACCAGTCAAACTAGTCAAAGTTCTTAAGTTTGGCACTACGCTCACTGTCACCCTTCCGGGTCAACAACCACTTCCTATCCCCAAAAATGATCCTTGATAATAGCGAAGATAGCAATGGAGAATAGTAAATGAATGTTCTCAACAAACTTGATCAAGGACAATATTACAAAGTTTCGATATCAACTGCTACACGCATTACCTCATTGTTGTTAATATCAACTGCTGCAGCCGTCTTAAAGCAAGTCTCAGTTAACTAGAAGACATTAAGAAAGCAAAACGATTTCATGTGGTGAGAGTTAGGTTTCATAAAAAAAAAAGATTTGTTGAGGTTACTCACCTCAATAACAATACTCAACACTCAACCATATGATAAAATGTTGTGCAAGAGAAAAACTGTAGTCTATTTTACTGGTCGTTGGATTCATGAAATGTACCTTGAGTGTTATAAATATCACATGTCTTTTATTCGATTTTGTTCAATAACGAAACACGTCCATTGCGTGTCCCAGGAGCTGAAAACGTGAACGGGGATCAAACTTACGATTTTTTCTCTGAGACACTCTTCAAGAAGATTCCTATACTCATGAAACAGCAACTAATAAAAGCAGAACGGAATGCAGAGTGTTACTGAATCGTAAACATTCAAAGTATATAAAAATGTTCACTCTATTATTAAATTGAAATAACTGTACTAATTAACATGAAATAGTAGTACCTTCTTTTTTTGAAGTAAACCTTGCAGTTCTGATGTGAGGATATCATCGGTAATCTGTGAATGGAAATATACGGTTTTGTAACCATCGGATATAAATAAATCCATATGTAAATAAAATACACTTGCTGGCTAACTACCAATCGGGATAGGTTATACACGACAAGGTAATGTTTTAACAATTTTGTCAAGAGGACTTTGACAGAAAATAAACTTAATATTGGCACTGTAAAGGTCAGTCTGTATTGCCTAAACAGGTTATTATGATCAACTTGCTTAATGTTCCAAAACGTACCTTCCTAGAGATTGTCATCCTCTTAGCTAGTTAAACCTGTCAACTAAATGCCCCAGTCAGATCCCTGTTTCCTACAGTCTTCATTAAAGTGTAGTGGATGTTCATTTTTGCACATTTTGTAAGGGGAATTGTGCACACGAAAATTTTCAAACGTTTGTTAACAAACAAACAAACAAACAAACAAAACAGCTAAAAAAATACTGCAGTCGTAGTAGTCAAATTTCGAGCAATTCAAATTTGCTCTCATTGCCTTGAATCATAATTGTCGCCAAGCTTATTAAAGATGCTTAAATTATTTTCACAAAAGGCAATATACCTACCAACTTCTTCCTGAGACTGTTACAAAGTATTTTGGTTGCAAACGTTGCTGTTACCTGGTAATATATAAATCATCACAATGATACACTTAGCATTGATGAGAGAAAATAATTCCAACATATTTTTAATGAAAGAAGGGTATGCCAACTTAGGTGATGTTAGGTGATGGCTACAACGTCCAACAACAATAACATCTACAACAACAACAATGTCCAAATTTTTGTACTCAGAATAATATTCTTTTTTTGTGAACAAAACGACACTAATAACTATATGAGACACAAAACTAAGATAAAGACATTTCATTTCAAATGATAAATCATGATTAAAACATGTACGACAGTGATGCATGATTTGATAACGATTTTGATTTTAGACCAGCAGAAAGAGACAAGTAAACCATTTAATTCTCTACAAATGCACTCCATGCTGAAGGCACTTTTGAGTTTTACATTTCATGTTTGCGCTTACAAAGACTGCATTATCGAACTAATTTGTTTATTATGGCTTATTAACTGTAATGATTGAGTGATTTCTAAACATATCATGAAACCAGTTAAGAAAAATATTTACCCATAACTCTTTAATATATATTCTGAGAGCGATCTCAAATGTAGGCTTTTTAATCTGATGAAAAATAAGATAAAATCACCGGAGTCAAGAAACCAATTTGATGCAAAACTTTATCAATGTAACGATACAAAATTCAATCAATGGTTAAATTACAACTGCAATGTTAAAATGTTAGGTTAACCAGTACATAAATTATCGACAGTTGCTTTAAATGACCAAAGGTTAGAACTTTTATACAGTTCGAACGATAAAATGCTCACGTTTTGTCCATCTACACTGGAGATAAGTATATCCATGCACTCATCGGTATCAATCTGTAAACAAGACGGAAAATATCGTGCACATTTACTATTGCCAATGCAATTTTTTTGTGCGCTTGACTGTATTTTACTTGTCTACTTATCGTTAACAAGATGTGCCAGCTTGTCCATTCTTCGTTTGTCATTGAGGTAAGAACAACATTCTGAACGCTCTTCACATACTTAGATGACCGATTTGGTGAGAACGTGAACTTCATTGACTTAGTATCAAATTAAAATTGCGGAACTCAAAGGGATTCGTAGTCTACAGAATTATAGCATTCAGTTTCACCAACAATATCATTACGGTAGATATAACCGAGCATACTTACCACTTTCTTCTCCACGCTAAAGAAAAGGGCTCGCAAGAAAACAGATGGAACATGCTGGTAGAAAAGATAGTTGTACTTATGTTGAGGCAGAAAGATCTCTCAAGCGGAAGGGAATGGGTAATGTTTTTTTTTATTGTAACATGACGAACTCAATGGAACGTTATTATCATCTCCTTATGATAAGCAAACCTTACGAGCGTAAAACTAAGAAGTTTCAATAGACACCCCCTCCCCCCCCCCCAAACAAACATCAGAAAATCAGCTTGCGTGCAGCTTTATGGTTTTGAATATTAAAAACAATAACTAGTTTATAAGACTAAATAACATTGAATGCGGATATCAGCACAACACAAGCCCAGTAATACATTAAAACAGTAAATAGTAAAGGTATCAACAATATGTTACCCCTTTTGAAGACAGACCGTCTTTAATTTCTTTTCCATGTTGGTTTTCTTGATCCTATAGGCAATGATGATAGAAGTAAAAATTCTTGCTTTAATTTACCTTAACTTTGAACAAGAAGATACAAAAAATCTATCTTAGAGTAAAAGTTTCTTTATTATGACACAACAAACACTCGGAATATGGTAAATATAAAACTAAGGGGTGAAAACATGAAAGAAAAATGTAGATGCATTTCTGTATGTAAAAGAATATGCAGCATGTACCATCGCTTTGGTGAGAATGTCTCTGAAGAGTGCGAATAAGTCTCCTTTCAAATCCTGTAAAGAATGAAATAGGCAACTTCTTTGTATCTTTGAATACGCGTTCTGTACAACATATTACAAATTCAAGCTGATCAATACAAACCACCATGTACGTGGTACTAATCTCATTTCACATTGTGTGTAATGCTTCGTGCGTAAATTATTCGAAATTTAGTGTGTCGTAATATTTAAGCAGTCTTTGACGTTGAATCTGAAGATTGAAACAATGTAGTTCCTTTTATTCAATCAAATACTTTTGTGAACAAAAAATTGACAGAACTGAATTCTTAAATATCGCCTTTTAGCGTCTGTTGAGTGATAGCAGTTTGGGCAGTTTCTCCGTTTAATCTAATACAACAACAACTTAAGCAATACTCAATATATTTAGGTCACAAATGCTCTAAGCTTACTAACGCATGTACTATTTTGGTTTAGTAAATGGGTGATATCAATATATGGTTGCGTTTCATCTTTTTTTTGACATAAACTTGTTTTGAATAACTTATTATATTAAATAAAATGAATAAAATAAAAAGAAATATATCATACTTTGATATATTACAGTTATTCGAAGGAAATGCAAGAAGATACTTACCTTTGAAAGTGCTGAATGTCTTTGAACACTTTCTAAAATGTACGGATAAGGTATCTAGAAAGAAAAATCATTTATGATGTAGCAAGTGATTGTCAAATGATTATTCAAATCCGAAAAGCGGCAACATTAAAACGTAAACTTTTAGCTTAAAAGCTAGTGGTTAATATATACTAACATATAACTAACATTTTCTGAAACATATGAGAGGAATGAAGTTCTATTATAATTATATATTGAATATTGTATTTTTGGAGTGTTTGATAGTAAATACATCGAGTATATTAACAAAAGCACACCTTGTTTTCCATTGTAACAGCACTATGTCCGATGCAGTTCATCATGATAGTGAATGGTATCTGTAAAAAAATATGTGTGTGTAATAATTGCATGGTATTTTGTAACAATTTGTGTTCAGATGGGTTAATTTGTTAAATTAGCACATGAAACATATATCAACATTTCAATTAAAAACTTACTTTCTTGTGTAAGTGTCGGTCCAGCAAAGTTTCACTTAGTTCTTGCACAGCGGTCTATGTGAAGTGAAAATATAATAATGCATTATTTGTTTCAACTGACACGAAATAAAGAACATATAAGTTAAGAGGAGATACAACACCAACCAACATCATTCGTCTATGTGATACAGTTAACAGCCATGGATAGCTTGCCTAAACATCTCCGAAATACATTTTTACCTGGGAGTTATCAAAGATTAATCAGATCATGAGCAATGCCGTAAAGTTTAGAATGCTAAAACGTGGTAAAAGATTCCAAACGTATTTGTCTCATGGTTTTGCACTTCCAAATTGCTGTCAGATATAGAAGAGTGTTTAATTATACAATATTTTTTGTGGTGAGGAAACTACATTATAAGCGGTAGTGAAATGGTAGCTGAGTGACCATTTCTTGACTTTCAAGCATCATCATATCCAATATTGATGACCTTCAATATTCTATCTCAAAAGATAGAAGACCTAATCAAGACATCAAAGAGCTCCATTTGCGTCTATTGTTTCCATATTTCCTAAAATATTAACTTACGTTATGTAACCGAGACCGTTTTGCGAAAACTGAATCTAAAACATTGAAAACTGCTTGTAATTTTGTAGAAGGCTTTCATCAAATCAAGCTAGTCGGTGGAGTGACTATAACGAAAGCAATGACTCCTTTTAAAGAACATGATTTTTAGAACGCGACAAACATTAATATTTCCAATATTCTGAGAAAACAAAAACAAATCAGATGTCAGATGGTAGCCTATAATACAGTCCAATCACCTTTACTTGTCAATTAGATGACTTGTGGATGCAGTTTTGGACATATTTGTATCTTCCTCAAATATTATGATCGAGTGTGTATACCATTTCATTATTATCACAGTAAAGCATGAAGCGTACAAACCCGAAGGAAAGCTCATTTCAATGAACGAAAGATCACATTATCTTTGCATATATCCTTCATGAGCAAGACCATTTCCTGTAAATAGTTGGACACGATTTCGAGCATAAATATGTAATACACTAGCATTTCTCAACTCATAATACCATGATAATTCCATCGATGGCTGTTGAACTCCTACCAACGTACTAGACTGCAGCTTATCAAGTGTCGCGCAACTACATAATACTGACATGACAGCGCACTCTGATTTAATCTCGGTTGGGAGCACCATGAACTCAAGACAAAAACAGCAGTAGGGAGGATTCTTACCCTTGTAAGAGAATATGAATTCTGCATAGCTTTTGTCACTTCTTCCAGATTTCTCTGAGAAAAAGGAAAAATATGTAATACCTGTACACATATGCTGAAGCAAAATTTTCAAACAACAATGAAGGCTACTTTATGAGATTGACAATACCATCTGATTGAGACTGCTACTAAACAGTATCTGGGCGACGGCACGTTGAGACTTGAATCACATGCATTTATTACTCACTAAATAACTTTCACAAAAAACACGAATTGGTTTTCATCTGGTCAATGGCAATGTTACTTTGAGACGTACGCGGTAGGTTTGCTATACCTGATGAGTTATACGTTTACAGGTAGCATTCAGCAGCATTTGAGTACTTTACAGGAATTATCACTTTAATAAACGTTGTCCATGTAATCAAAGGTTATAACAACTCACATCTTTCATATGCAAATAATACTGCAGAGTGGCTTTCATCACCTCTTCTGTAGAAGACTGAGGGAAATAAAGAAAAATGATTGAAATGTGATCAAATTACATTGTACACATCACTTTATTTGTAATAACCGTTCGTTGTAATAATTACTTACCTTTGCCTCAGCAGAAGATTTCAGTTGTTCAAACACTTCATCAAGAGTAATCTGTGAAAGTATGATAAAAACACATACAAATCAACATACTGACGATGCAATACAATAAAGAACATGTTGTGCAAATTACTATCCACATTCTTCAGTTTTAATTGGAAAAAAATATATCAATCATATAGTAACTTGTTGCATATTTACATTATTGCATTTGAAAATACGATCAATAAATTACCTGTTTGTTATCTATAAGAAAAACAGTGCTCTTTGCGTAATCATCTTCTTCAATCTGTCGACAAGTAAGAAAAAAATTATGCATACACCAAACTTCTACCAACATTTGACAATTGTTTCCTTCAGGTACTTAGCTGCTGCATTACCAAAATGTATTCCAACATACACACATTGACAACCGTCGTGTAATACAAAAGAAAGCCCGTTAAAATAGAAATAATGTAGGTAACTGACAAAAACAAAAACTTATACAGGAAACAAAAAAAACCTTATATGAAAGTCTGATGTTCTTACTCGTTTTTGAAGATATACGTTGATCAGAAGTTTTACAAATTGTTCAGGAGTGACCTGAAAAATAAAAAAAATAAAGGAAACGACTTAAAAAAGTTACTGATCTTTTACATTTTTCGCATTTCAAAGACGGATTAAGATTCGTATTATGTATGTATAGTGATTGTCTTGACTAATTTTTAACCTAGCATCGTTCTGAATTTGTTACTTGGCATATAAAAAAAACTTAAGTTCAACATATGACCATTCAATAATTAAAATTTACTAAGCTTTAAAATGTAGCAAAACTTACCAACTTCTTCTTCAGGCATTCCCTCAAAACATTTTTGAGATCCTCTACTGCTAGCTACAAGAAATAAATGTTGCATTTCATTGTGGATGACATGGCTCTGTTGTTAAGGATATGATCCAATTCAAAACGTTCACAGTTTTCTCTTTTTTGAAGATGGGCATTTTATCATGTTTATCAGAGTTATTATGTTCATCTTTCTTTTTTTCTGATTTTTCATCTTGAAATTGACACATAAGGGAAACATATTCATTTCAAATTCACAAAATATAAATATGCTTAACAGTAACACAGTATGTACAATGCACTAAAGATCAAACAATGCCACAATCTCTCTATAGGCTATGTGAAAATTCGCACGATGCATGATTGGGGCTTAATGAGACATTCTATAATAAAAACGGTATTTAGACGGAAGTAAATTTAAACGTTCTCGTAATGGCTGTTTGAACCTTCGAAATATAATCACTAAAATGATAAAAAAAAAAAGGTTCACTTAGTTAACCGTATTACCCATTAAATACTAAAGTAAATATATTCTTTACCCAATTTTTATCGGAGGCTTCAGAAAGGTATTTGAAGAAACCATCTCCTATCTGTTTCGAAACAAAGATACGGTACCGTTGTAACATTTTCAAACTTGTTATAAATGAAGATTGTGCCAATATTTAGATGTAAACATTTAATATTTTACCTTTTTCTCTAAATTCTTCATGATATCCGTAAAAGAGGTTGTTGTTATCTGGTAAAAAAGTACATTGAATACTAAACAGTAATGGTTGTATAAAAAAGAGGTAAAATTGTTTAATGTTCGTGCATTTATACAAGATAGAAGATTGCTAACAATGAATTCATGAACTAATTGAATAAATGCTTACATTGAATTTATTGCCCTTCAAGCAAACATATCGCTTACTTACTCTTTTATTCGCAACACTGACCAAAAGTACCCAAACAAAAGTCTGTGACGGGTTCTAAAGAAATGATAAAACATTGTTTTTATAATATTATATTCTCGCCGTTGGTGGATTATTCTATATTAATACAGTCATTATACTATCTCCTTAAACGGAGAATTGAAACATTGTATTCATTATAGTTAGAAAAGTATATTACTAAATCAACAGAGAATGTCAACCTTTTCGTGCCAAAGGAAGACTACTGGGTTGTTGCTGAACACATCATTTATGTATGATTCGTAAATGGTTAAAATGATCGTGGTCATGTATGATACATCTCTACAAATTCAGAGCATGCTTAACTACCTTGGGTTTCTGTTCCCTGCAGATATTGAAAAATTCATGTAAAAAGTATCGCTGGCAATATTTGTAACCATCAGGTGTTTCTTACAAATTGCTCATGTTTTGATTAATTGCAATAGTTTTAGAAATCTTAGTTATGTACGACATTTAGTTACTTTAGGACAGGAGAATGTATGCAAATTATAGTAATCCGCTCGTTGTAAAGACTACTTTCGAAATTCAAAATTATTGTGATCATTATAGTCCGACTACATTTCCATATAAAGTGACAATTTGTTGTGCTACCACTTGCAGTCCATTGTCGTGAAAACAATCAATCCAAAAGACCCCGTGTAAGCTTCCAGACATCCACCACCCAGTAAGTTTAGTTAACATCCTATTTGAAGATGAAGTTCTATGTTGGCGTATCAGTAAGTGTGAACAAAGATTGTAATATGTTCTGAATCAGAACCTTTTCTTGGTAATGTTGACATTGCTCATGTTCGAAGTTTCTGAATAATTTGCTGTTAAAGAATCTTCACTGCATCTTCATTGATCCTACTACTCATGAAAGCTGTCGCAAATTTCTTTTGGTTATTACCTCTTTTCCGGTAAGTTGACTAAAAAGGATATTTCCAGTTTCTCCTTCAGCAGTCTTTAAACCATAAAATGAACGAAATATACGTTAGTTCCTATATGAATCATAAATGATAAACATAACATATGAATGAGCTTCTGTTATCGTCGACATCAATAGAGTCCGTTAAGTTAAGTGAACAAATTATAAATTTAAAGAGGAATGGAAATAAAGGATCCACAAAGTTTCATCATCTCCATGGCCCTTTCCCTCGTCATCAACATCGTGTCTCTACCATTATGACTACCGTTTTTACAATACCTGTCATCAAACAATACCATCAACCCATCCTCCGCAACATCAAATACATCATTATAGTTGAAGTCAAAATAGCCTTTGCAATGTTGGATCATGGCGTTTTCTTACCAGCCCTTTCTGAACCGCAAAGTCGAAATGTTGCTTCACATTCCCCTGCAATGTAAATCAGTTAATAATACAAAAGAATCGTTTTAGCTTTTCATAAGTTCAACAAATGCCTAATGTATAACTTGCTACCCCCCCCCCCCAACCACACTCACACCCCCAAAAAATAGTTGAATCTTGTTATGAACTATGTATAATTTAATAAAACTATTAAGCAACATTTCATTATTACATTCTTTTTAAAATTTTATCTAAACATACTCAAATACACGAACAATTGTGCTGTTTAGATATAATTTGGAATTATTAAGATAAATTGTTATGGTCAAACCTGGAAACCAATGCATTTAATTCAAAATAACAAATCTCAAAAAGTCTTACTTTTTCAATCCAAATGAAGATTGACATCAACAACCGCACGAAGGGAATCTAATGGAGATACGTGAAGAATGTAATACTCATATATGTATCATATATATCAATTGAAACATAAGAAAAAATGTAAAGCGATAACAGAAAACAAGCATTATGCAATGTCTATATATAACTAAACGCTAAAAACATATGTATAGATGTTGCAGTAGCCTAATAGAAGTTTAATTGTAAAGTAAAGAAAACTCGTTATACCTTCCCTGAATTTATTTTCGGCTCGTTGGTATTTGGTCCAGTGATGTTAATGTTCCGCCATACATCATCTTGAGATATCTAAAAGTTGTTGTCAACAAATGAGAGACGGTATTAAATCAAAACGACGGGTAATACCTTGAACATAACATCATTCGAATCATGATAATAAATCCATCGAACGTCACTTTACAACAAACTATAACTAAGCCACTTTTAGAAACGTATGGGAAAAAAAATTGTATGTTGATGCTTGAGTCCAAAGAAATGGTGAATATTTATAACAGAGTTGTATTACTAGGGAGGGAGCCCGGACATATATTTGAGACTATGTTTTCAATTAAATGATCCCCTTCATCTGTTTGCTGCTGTAGACCTTTGCAAAACCTGTATAAACATTTAGTTGAATAAATATTGCCAATCATCAAATTGACATCGTTTAATACTAATATTCAAACAATATATCATACCACAACTCGTTCTGTTTGAGGTATGAAATGCTAACTGAAAAAATCAGTATGAAAGATTAGTCTCTCTGCAAATGAGTCAAAAAGAGTGGCTGCATGATTTAAAAGTGTGGAGACCGATTATTTCAATTTGGTTACTTGATGGCACCTTTAGTATGCTTATCAGTTTAAAATAAATATATGTAATGATAGCTAGTATCATTAAGGGAAGAATGAATATACATATGTATAAGAATGTACAAAACAGTAGAATTATCAAGTAACAAATTTGGAAAGTTAATCAAACTTCATGTTCTTTTTGATCATAAGATTTGTGAATATGTGAACTATACAAAAGTAAAAAAAAATAATGAATGATATCAGTAGCAATCATAAATGAGGAGATACATATAAAACAGCTTGTGTAGATTGCTTGCATGGTTTAATATTTCATGATAACGTTATCATTTTAAAAGGAGTACGGATGGAAACAGGGTTTTGGATTTTGTTATTCCAGACAAGACCCGATTCTATGGGCTGGTTCTACTAGATTAGCCTTGTGGATTAAGTTGCAACATTGCTTGCATGGCATAGCAAGACTTTTCGTCAACAAATTGATTACTTACGAGGCTGTTAATCCAATACTGCAAAACCGCATATATAATTCTCTGCATTGCATCCTGTAAAGTAATGACGATAATGTAAGATTGTCTTGCTGAAGACGTTTGAGAAACACAGACTAAATGCAAGAAAAAAATGTACACGCTTCAATACATACCTCTGAATCATTAGATAGGCGGTTCATGTCACTATATATCTCTGCAAAATTACTCTGCGAAATATAAGCGAAATACAAATAACAAGATTTTAAGTTATAGATCCTCAGGAAATATGAGCAGAATGGAAAAGCGTTTGTAAATAGAGGTTGGATGAGTTTATATAAAATAAAACCTCTTACCCTTCCTTCATCAATATGGTTTTTTGTTATCTCCGTGAGTTGCACTTCATCGATCTGAACAAAGGAAGAAATCATTTTGACTTCATATGAAACACATTATAAAACCGAGGAAGCACATGTCGGTACTGGTTTATGATATAATAGGCAGCATTATAGGTAACATTTATAAAAGGTTGATTTGAGTAGTATGCTATGTAAAGAATAGCAGTTTCTTCAAAACCAGATGTGTAACGAATTGCATTAACTAAGTAAAATATAACACTCAAAGTTAAATGTACCAGAGTTGCAAAGTCAAGATCGCAAACAATCTTAACTGAAATGATTTTTCTTAACCACGACTCTCTTTGCCAACACTTATGATTCAATATCTTGCGATTCATGAGTTACATTTATATTATCCACACATACAATATCCGTGCACGCTCCATACACCAGTACACACATGTTGTGTAGTGTGATTAATTGTCAATTGGAAATGTACATTCTTACCGTTCCTTCTACGTATAACCTCATGGAAATCTCTCTGAAAGTTGCAGCAGTAATCTGTTCAAATGTAAAAACTTCACTGTTGTAACAGTTGATAATCTGAGTGATGTAATGTATTGCAATTGGATCTCTTGTGTTTACTCTTTTTAATTAAGTATTTGATACTGAATAATATAACAGTCTCTTTAAAAATTCTCGTAAGGGTCGCTTATAGAGCCGGTTGGAACATGTTCTTTTGTGTTTTCTACAGACTTAAAAGGATTCTTTACTCGAATGTATTAGAGAAGGATAAATGTATGATAACGTAACATGTCCAATCAGCATATCATTGTTACAGTATTTGGAAACACTTTATGTATAAGTACAATAGACATGTTTGTCTGCCTTTGAAAAGAATTCTAAGTAGAACCAGCCATCCGAATTTTACACGTTAGCGATAAAGCAACTAAACAAAACTTACCAAATTTTCGTTGTCATCATGGTTTAGAATTTCAAGCAGCTTTGTCTGGTTGAACTAAAAAGATGAAAAACTGTTAAGCATGAGGAGGAATTCGGCTACCTCACACTTCCTTGTGTGCCATTGGGACATGTTTAATCGCAATTGCAACTGAAAATATGTATTTCGTACCAATTGTGTTGTGTTATATAAACGTGAAACGGGCTTTGTCATACCATGCTAGTACTTATAAGAATTGACTCATAATTGTTAAGTAAAAAGTGATATTGCAGACTGCTAACGAGTCTATTTTGGTATTATTAATTCAATGACAGACACCTGATGCCACCAGTTTAATTGCAAGCATTATTGCATGTATCAGTACACGTTATGTGCTCATTTGTTGATCTGAGACGGAAACGGCTGCTTAATCACCAGCAATATTCGTCTGTACAAAACAAAAGAACAAGGTCAAACTAATAACATGAAACCTACCCAGCTCTTGGATGAGTCGGCTTTCAAAATGTCGTTGTAAACAGTCATATCTATCTATAATGCAATAATTTTGAGATGATAAGGGTTCATATCTAATGATATGTAATAGTAATGTTTATCTATGAAGTGATGCAATTCACTTTTAATTACTTTTGTAATAACTTCATGAGTGAAATGAAAAATTCCAGTTGTAGTTTGGCAAATCATATATTGATATTATGTATAGCTGTGTAATTGCTATAAAACCAGGTACTACGAGATATAGGAACTTCAGTCATAATAGAATTGCATATGCCCTACTCTCACCAAAGTATGGAAATAAATTGCAACAGAGGTAATTCAACTTACCTTATCCTGCCGCTGCAACAATGCTTTGTGTGTTTCAGGTGTTATCTGTCAAATGTGACAATCGTGTGCGGGAAGAAGACATTCTCAAAACTAGTTCAATCACTGTGGCTTAGTATATAT
>JAIPMN010136606.1:0-12561 GCA_020650975.1 Apostichopus californicus | reverse complement strand
ATGATCAATTCCGTGGTGACTCGCGTGACATTTTTACTAAAATTCCTCTCTATTTGATATCATTAAACAAATGAAGAAATTACCTGGGAGAAAAGCATTCATGTAGTCAATGAAGGTACGCCTTAATGCTTACAACAGTAGAGAAAAAATATTTATACCTTAAGTATTGGCGGTGAAATTGGCGAAAACTAAACGTGACTCGCGTGACAGTTACTATTAGCAAAAATCAGAATGCACACACAAATGTTCGATTTCTTATGTCTTATTAAAATGTTTCCAATAACTTTTTATAGTCATACCGAAGTTGAAAAACACCTCTACCTCAGTTGCTATGCAACTTTGAAAAAATGTTGTAACGCATGAAAATAACGATGAAGATGTATTGTGACTCGCGTGACAAGAAAACGTGACTCGCGTGACGAGTTCACTTTTCAGATAGTTCTAGACCAAATGCAGTAGTGAATCGAAGGTACAGATCTTGCATAGTGAAATATAACATTCATTGGTCTAGAAAGTGTCCAAAATGTACTTCCCTTGGGAATATCCAGATGATATTAATGTCCCCGAGTTACCCTCATGACTGCAGACAGTAGGTAATATACTGTACGGGTAATACAGTTGTTCAGGCAATATATCTTGTCAATTAATATTTATAACAATATTTAGTCTGTTGAAGTCACTCATTTGAAAGTTATAGAAGAAACATCTATCAAAATGTGATTCAAATTACCATTCTCATTTGTCATATTTGAATAAACCAAAAGTGTAATATTTGAGAAGATACATTTGCTCATAGGATTTTGGGAATGATTGAGCAGTTAAAACCTTAAGGTTATCAAGTCATAGCACATGGCATTGCCAGATACAAATATAGATTATGTTTTTGTATATTACTAAAAAATCAATGACACATGCTAACTTTCCAAATGTGGTGATAAAATAGGCATTATATTGCGAAGAAATATTCATGAATTTAAATTCTGATATTTCAAATGAAATTATTATAATTAGTTTAATTATGTGTGCCCATATTATTCAAGTTGCCTAATTAAAGGGGAATGCATATATGATATCTTTAATTAGTGATTCATTCATCAAACTATAACATCCCTGTAATTTTCACACAGTAAATAGGTAGAAACACTATCTTGAATTGACGTGACTCGCGTGACGTGACTCGCGTGACATTCGTAAAGGGTGATTTTCTGCAAAATTTGAATATCTTCTGAAAAGGAAAATTCAGTAATCCTTTTGGTATCTATGTGAAGACTTGATATTCATTATTTGGAGTAAAACTATTGTGCAGGCAAGGAGAAAAAAACAAAAACAGTCAATTTTGTGATTGCGTGACAGTAAATCGAGGGTGTTTTCAGTTCACCACTGTTGTCTAATGCCTTGATGTCGAAAAAAAATTGAAGCTATTAAGGGAGCACTATGCTATGGCAAATATAATTATCCAACAAACAGTAAATAGGTAGAAACACTACCTTGAATTGACGTGACTCACGTGACGTGACTCGCGTGACATTCGTAAAGGGTGATTTTCCGCAAAATTTGAATATCTTCTGAAAAGGAAAATTCAGTAATCCTTTTGGTATCTATGTGAAGACTTGATATTCATTATTTGGAGTAAAACTATTGTGCAGGCAAGGAGAAAAAAAAACAAACACAGTCAATTTTGTGACTCGCGTGACAGTAAATCGAGGGTGTTTTCAATTCAACACTGTTGTCTAATGCCTTGATGTCGAAAAAAAATTGAAGCTTTTAAGTGAGCACTATGCTATAGCAAATATAATAAGTCCAAAAAACTGATGATACCTATGATTACTATGTACAAATCTGCACAAAATGAAATTTCACTGTATTTTTCATAATTTAGTTACTACGGGAACCATTTGTTATTACCGACCCCATAATCAAACAAATGATTTTTCGAGGGTGAAAAAAATATTTTTAGTAACTACAAGTATTCTATTTATTGGAAACTTATACAATTTTAATGTACAATGATTTTAAAATTTTTGGTATGATGTTGACCTTATCATGGAATTGACCATATATATATCACTCAGTACAAACACTCTCCTCAGACACTTACCTATTTGTTCCTAAACCCATACTTACTCTGGAATGACTCTATAAAACACTAACGTAATTGGGCCGGTTTATGGCTGAACCTTATGGGAAGTCACGCAGGGGATATGTAGAGGTGTAGCACTGTAGTGCCCTAGTAGGGATTGTTTGAATTGTGCACAGTTACTAGTGATCATGCAGGGGTAGTGTTGTAAAACGTGTGATGGGGCCTTGGCCTCAAACTAGACTATGTAAACCTTCAAGGTTAACTTTAGTGCCAATCTCGTTTTCAATGACTCAAACCATACAATGATTCTTTCTATTATCCTTTTCGAGTGATAAACTCATTTATGTACCTTCACCATCTTATTTGTGTTTGCATCCCACAGAACTTGAACTGTATAGCTTTGATGAATGATTCAATTAATTAATGTCAGATGCTAGAAAGACTTTGCGGTCTGGTAATCTCTCACTGCAAAATAAATCTCAGTCATATCAAAATCATCTCATGATATAGAACAAAATAAACGGTGTTAAATACAACCAATTCTTACAGCATGATACCATCTTTAGATGGAGACAGCATGTCACAGGAATTAATACTTCCCTAATGACTCCACATTTATTACACTATAGATGTATTGCGGGTGGAAAGGTTTTATAACTGACTTTTGTATATATGTTTCTGCCCTGTGATGTGCAATTGACCGGTCAAACGAGTAGCGATAATTGGGGGCAACTACTTTGGTTCTCAAAAGAAAAACTTGATTAAATCAATTTTGTGTAGAAACCCTCCTTTGCGAATATATGATAAATTTCTAAACTGAAAACAATTTAACTTTAAATAACATTAAAATTGACCCGAAGATTCTAAAAAGACAACTGCTTAACTATAATATACTGCAGCAATTTCATTCAGGATTTGGATTAGCGTTTACATGGCATTTACTGGAAGTGCTACATATATTTCTGTTTGCATAACTGAATATAAGCAGAGTACAAAAACTTTTAAGTTTACATCGAGAAGCACGCAGAAATAGCTAGTAATGACAACACAACATGGATAGCTTGAAAACAGCAAAATATGGTCAGTAATTTAAAATCATTAGCAGGTAAAATATAATGGCAAGCTAAGCCATATGATATGAAAGATATTTCTTATGCAGCATCTAGGTCATCAGTCGTCTACTTTTAAAAAGTTAACGCTGCCAAAAGTTTCCAAGTCCTTTCCTAGGGATCTGATCTTTCGGACTATTCCATACCTTAAAGAGTATTAGCAATAAATAAAGAAGAGTGTTACAAATGTCTCAATGAGAAAAATGCTTTATGGCATAAGCAGCATAATTTAATACGTCTATGAAGACCTGCTTATTTCAAATGCATTCCTTACGTTACCTTAACAATGAATATCCCACAAAAGCTGAACACAATTCCTAATTTTCGTTCAACTGCTTTGGCTTTTTGGGTTTGCTCTAATGAACTGCTGTCAAACGCATTAAAATTGCTTAGTTATACAGTAGATCTACTGTATAGAAATATAAAACCGACTTAACTATACCATAAAAGTCGAATATAACTAGGTTTGTTTCATATGAATACTTTCCAAAAGAGTAAAGGTGAAAATTACCAACCTTTAAAATATGGTTTACTATAACTTTGAATTTTAAGGTACACATCACCTATTGACAGAAAGGACTGGGTAGAATTTACTGACGGTGATGGAGAGAAGAAAGAAAGAAAACAACATGGGAAGAGGAGAGGAAGGAAACTGTAGATGGACAAAGAGAGTATTGAGGAAAGAGGGTAGGGAATGAACTTCAGGAGTACAAAAACAGGAAAGTGTGGAGACAAAAAAGGTGGAAGGTAGCTAGGAGAAGAGGGGTGACAGAGGGATAAACAAGGGGAGATGGAGGGAGGGGGAAGGGAGAAGAAGAAGGGTCAGTCATGTCCTTCCTGAATGTTGAGCCCATGAAGTTGAAAGGTGCGAAGGCGTTGCATCCACAGTATCTATCTCTGCTGAGTCGTTCTAGTTAAGGACGGCTACCTAAGTATTCAATCCCCTGTAGGGGCATATCATTAATGGTATGGTTGGGAAGTGTTCTCCAACCGGGTATCTGTGTCTTCATGGTGTTAACTGTGGATCTGTGTCTATAGAAGCGCTTCTTGAGGTTAGTTTTCTTTTCACCATCATACTGGATGCTGCAAACTCTACAAGAGATCAGATAGATGACATAAGAGGTTGTGCAAGCATTGTGACCCTTAATCTTTTGTGTGGGTTGGGTGCTGTTGCTGGTGATGGAATTGTATTCAACATTGTGGTGGCTGCAGACGATGCATCTCAGAGTACGATCACATTTTAAAGTACCAATCTGAATGGGTGTAGGGTTAGAAGTTAGAGAGGGAGTTGCACTTTTAGAAAATACCCCGGTAGAACGCAAGGTTGTATCAACATTGGCAAAATGAATAACTAACTTTTACAATCTTTGACTTGTTATGCCATTCAACCAGGCCAATGTGCTTAATGGAATAAACCAACTTTTGACAAACAAATGGATATGGATATAACGTTTTCATTGAAACATTCAGACAACATGTTAAACTTTAAATATCTTACGATCGGGATTGATACATTGCACCAAACATTCAAATACCCTACAGTTGGTATCAAAACATATATACTCGTATTGTGACTAAGATGATTCAATCTTTCGCTTTACCAGTAACAGCGGTTAGGCCCAACAAAGTGAATGTTCATTATCTATCTTGGATAAATATATTGGACCAATATTGTTCCGAAACTTGATAGTCGAAACTGTGCATGATAAAGGTAACTAGAAAAGCAATGGTTCAATGGTATATGACCAAGATGATGTGTTCATTACATTATGAATAACCGACATTGGGCGTTGTTCAATATTCAATTTATCGATTCATAGAAAATAACACAATACGTATACGACTTATTAATCATTGTACACGATGTCATTATTTCATGTCAACAAAATAGCAGTCTTGTTTGTTTAGCCTCTATCACTTACCTAACGTATCAACTATAATAATGTCACTAACAATTCCTTCCGTTTGGAACATTTGCTTTACCAGTTATCGTCAGTGTAACATCCATTTGTATTACAAGGGATACACATTGTTTACGTTAAGGCACGTCACTGTATGCTATGTTAACAATTCGTGTACATTGGTATGTATTAGGACGGTACAACGCATACTGCATGGTATACAGACGTCATGCTCTGTAGTTTGCGCGCTAGAAGAGTCAAACATAAAAGCTTTGATATACCGCAGTGGCGTTACCTTCAAGTTCATCAAACATAGTTATTTCGCTATACAAATGTAGGTAAACATGGTAAATGCAAGGAGCGTGTTAGCAAAGAAATATCCACCGAACGAAGGTGAAAAGTGTTTGCGTAATCAGCCATATATATACTGTGTGACAATAGTCTGGTAGTATCATATTGTAGGGTGACATGTGTGTTTTCTAGTGAAATTCGTACAGCAAGCGTATTTACCACGATCTAAGTTGAATCGCTCAAATATCACGAAATAAAGTAATCTGATTCAACTACAGCCCAGTCATCCTCAAGTTGACAATATGATATCCTATCTGAGCCGTTGCGGCCTAAACCTACGGTCAGGACAGATTAAACCTTACCCCACTCTTATATCTCTAATTGGAAAATGACACACTTGATTGGGGTTATCAACCAAAACGTATGGCCAACAAGTATTGTTCAAAAAATCACTGTCTATGACTGCCTGTCACATATATAATAGAATTAAATGATAAATGATGCATACAGTTTAGAGAGAAGATGTTTGCTTCTCTCACGGAACGAGGGTGATATAACCACCGCACCCTCCCCCCCCCCCTCCCCACACACACACACCCTTCCTCGCGATTTCTACTGCATATGTTACGTTTACATGAAGATAGCACTGTCGGATAGGAGTAGCCTATATTGCGAATGTATGGAGTTGGTCACTAGTGTGCGAAGAATTACAATGTGTAATAACGAGTCAACACTTTGACCGTTTTGAGTAGTTGTTTTATTTTGTGCCTTCATTGCTTACACATATTTTGCAGTTATTTTTTTTCTGAAATAATTGATTTTATCCAGATGAATTACGTAAATTTAGACTCTCGTTTACAGTTTGATAGTTCAATGGATGGCAGTTTGTACTGCGTAGATATCTGTAGATGTTGTAAATGCATTTGGCAACAGCATACTGAATGATGCCATCAGGACAGTTGTGCTGCAAATGTATTTCTTTTTCTTGAAGTTAAATCAGCTATCAACAGTGTGGGAAAGTTCTACACATGTGTTGCATTTACTGATTTACCTTACGATAAAGAACTTTGACAGATATGCAAACATTTTACAAATATCAAGGAATAATCAACAGGAATAGAATTATTGTATCCATCCATCCATCCATCCATCCATCCATCCATCCATCCATCCATCCATCCATCCATCCATCCATCCATCCATCCATCCATCCATCCATCAATCCATCCATCCATCCATCCATTGATTAATTTGTTTGTTTGTTTGTTCATTTATCCATCCATTTATTTATTTGTTTGTTTGTTGATTTATATATTCATCCATACATTCATTCATCCGTTCATTCATTCATTTATTTATGTTTTGCGTTGTTCGCTCTCAAATTATGTAAATTGAGATAGCGGTCCTTTAACCACAAATTGGATTTTATTGCTACTACGTTGTCATACATTGAAAAAAAACATAGCCAAAAAATCCACAAGTGATGACATATTAATATTAATTGAACCGTTATCATTAACATCAAGTAGACCAAAATTACGATGACAATTAGAAACAAATTCTTATTTTGCGTAAATTACAAATCACTTCTCTAACCAGGATACATCTCAAGTTGAAAACCTCCACCTTAGCATTAAAGACAAATGAATAAAACCTCCGAATAATTTATGCACAAAATTCTTCTTCCGAGTTTAAAAGAATTGGGTTGAATTGGGTTGTTTTAATAGGTATACTACGTTTGTTTCAATTTGTTTAGATAAGTAAAATACAGATAAAGATTAAAGCGCCAATACAACCACTATTACGGTATATATGGTAACTAACACCCACACACCAAGACTTGTAGAGGGCAGAAAGAAAAACTTGACGCGATTGAAGGAACGAAGGCAGGGTGGACCGTAGCATGAATTGCTACCGGCTCAGTGACCTACCTGGCGGCGCTGAGGCCTTGAAACAAGCGATACATATGACGTCTTGGACGAGACTAGCATCTTTTGCGACGAAAAAGAATTCTTGTACCGAGCAGCGCACCAATTTCGAGGTGGTAAACCGGTAGGCCAATCCAACCCTGAAGGAAGGTAAAAGGGAAACACATCCATCCATATCTTCAATAAAATACTTGTTGAAGGGTTCCAAATCTCTGTTCAGCCCCCTAAACCTCCACTTTGGGCATCCATCTAGTATGTAAGCTGCTAAGAGGTAACTGCGTAAGTTGTAGCATATCACAGAAGAAATACGAGATAAACGTTTACACACCAGCCAGTGCAAAATCCTCCTACGGTTTTTCTATATACATGGATAAATGCTTGAAGATATTATGTGGCGATAAATACATTCACACGAAGATCAGTCAGAAGTTAAGGTCGATATATCTTTCGTTCATACTTATGCCTAGATAATTCCATCGCAATACTGTTTTCCCTAACATTTCTCTGCCTAACATGAGGCTCAACATATCTTAAATGATTTACTTCTTTGGTAGCAGAATTCTCATGATTCCCCTCTGTACATATTTGCTTGCTTTGTCGCTTTGTTTAAGTTATTTCGGTATTATTTGCGAGACTTTCGTATATGTATATGCCATCTACTACAGTGTAACATAACACGAATAAAGTATAGTTTGTATGCTTCTCTCACTGTCATCACTATGACTTGAAGGATTCCATTCCTAATGTTTGACCATTCAGAACAATGGTTATCATTTCAACGTTTTCATAATTTGAAACTGCACTAAGTCAGCTTTGTGTTGGTTAAATATATGTTCCATATATTACTATTAACATACTTCAGACCAACGTCAAAGTATTCGAAGGTATGCTTCATTGTTTCGACGATTGCGGAGACGACAAAGAAAGGAGAAGCATAGCAAATAACAGAGAATCTAGTCTGATGTCCTTCCTTATGCTTTCAAATGCTTTAGAAACTAATACTTCTTTTAGGATATTAGATGCATGCTGGTCATGCGATTGAAAACAATGTTAATTTGTTGCGCATTGGAACTCAGTGTCAATGTTTAAGTGATAGAAGAGCTTGCCTATGGCAGTTATCTGGAAACTACACATGCTTAGTTGTTCATGGTTATCACGGCATCGCAATGTGGTAGAGACTATAATTGACAGGTCTGCATTACTTGCTGGTGAACATGGCTGACCCACAGTAGCAGTCATATTGAAAGATGTTGGACAGTCTATCTTGAGTGGTAACTTGTCTGTTGAAGGGACACTTGGTTTAATTTATGAATTACTCAAGACGAATATTGTAATCGATCTATATTATATCGCCAAATGAATGTAAAAACTGAGAAATATATGACTATCAAAAGCAACGTCTCGCATTAATGTATTTGTGTGAATGACCTGTAAAATTGAAGTAATTGTTTTATAGCACATTGCCTAAAATGTTCAACTGTTTTGAATACCTCTCAAATAGTACTTGATTATAGAGGAGCTGCTATTGTCTGGACTATAAGTCTTTTGTATTGTGTATAAACTATTGTAAGAAATATGGTTAGGACATATATGCATTCGCAGAAATATAGATCATTCAATTGACCTTAACTGCCCTCCTGTGACTTCTGACCTATACCACCAACCCGAAGTTACTAGTCTTTTCCCTTTCAATGACATAATTGAAAAAAACTGTTTAACTATGACATTTACAATAACCTGGTTCAACAAGAGTGCATATTTCACTGCACCGTACCTTGTACTGTTATTTGAAATCGGCAGTCACTTTTCAGGACTCCTTAATCAATGCAAGTGCATGTAATAGTGTTGAGCCAAGAGGGAATATGTCGCCGGACGATTCATTACAAATTGAGGGTAAAGTTAATTGTTGTTAATTGTTCTGTATCAAAACAGTTTGGTGACAAGAACATTGCGCTTACGCCATGAATATGATTGTCACTTAACATCGAACTATATCCATTGGGCAATTTACATTGCTGGGGAGTTTACTGAAAGTACGTAAGAAATATGATTAATATATGTGTAGAATTGTATGTACCCTTCAGTGCATTGATTTTGAATAAAGGCTACATGAGTTACATAGAGTGTTATAGTTAAAACCAAGCTACAAGGCTTTGGGCATGGTGTCGTGCGAAACGTTTGTTGATGGACAGCTCTTCAGGTGAAACATGCGTAGAATTAAAGGGTGGCGTGGATTTGAAACTTCGGTCAGCTATTCCATGGCGTATAAACCACAGCGACATGTAATAAATTACTCCGTCGAGACTTTTATCACACGATATTCTGAAAATTACATTATGTAATTTCTAAGCAAATCATAATTGAGTCGATCATTTAAAGTAAAATTAATTCTAAATGACGTTATAGCAATGATTAAAGTGACTTATTACTAAGGTTTATTCGTGCTTAACACACCAGGTAAAAATAGTGTTATAAATGAGCCCAGTTCGAATGTTCAAAGACTTGATTAAAGTTGTCATGTATAATTCCGGTTAGTTTGTACCACTACCATCGAATAGAAAAAAGCCTTACTTACAGAGATGTGTCGCTCATTGGCGCTGATTGCCAACAATAATTCTGAAGATATCCTGCATTTTTATATCAAAACTACTTTCTGGTAGCATTTTGTATGGCAACTATGATTTTTTTTCTTCAATTTTTTTTTGTGAAGTGGATATACATTTGGCAGCAGCAAAGTGAAGAATGGCATCACTGCAAAGCATCTGAAACTAACAATATTTAACTCACATATTTACAGAGTTAAATAATATATCTGCAATATAGTTTTGATTTTTATCATATTGTAAATACAGACAAGATGGACAGCTGCTAAGAAAAGATTCCAAAGATGTCATATTTGTAAGAAAGTAAAGCTTGTGATCTACCAAAATGACATTACAGACGACATACTATGAACCAATCTTTGTAAAAATCGCTGATAAAGCATGTCAAAATAGCGAACATGCAATCAACCATATGTATGTATGTATGTATATGTGATCTTCCCGCAAGCAGGAACTCGCGAAAGAAGCCATGGAGGCTTATAGACTCGCAAGCTGACCGAAGCCAATCTCTCGGCACACATCCATTTAACGTCCATGTCGGGAAGTTGTTATTGAACAACACCCTTGCCAGACGACACACATTGCTGTCGGCGGGGAATCGAACCGGGGATCTCATGACTGGGAGACGCCGGCGTTAACCACTAGGCTATACACTCCGCCACAAAGTAAGGGCCAATCTCAAGTAAGGGCCAAGATATTGACATTGGGTGTTAAACTTACAGTGTGGAATATTGTTTTATGATCATGGTTACATTGTTTGCCACGGGAATATGCTTGGAGTTAATGTTTTTACTTCCTGGCAGAATGTCGCGTGCACGTGCCCTCCCAAAAAAATCGTGCCTCACTCAGGTGCCTCCCAAATGCGAGTTGTAGTGTTAAACAAGTACTCAAGCAAAAACGTTTTTTACAAAGGGCAAAACCTATTATGTTCATCAGTTAATTGCAAATTGCATCTTATGACCCTTAATTATTTAAAAACATTATCAAAGCCAAAAGGTCAATTTCCATTTTTTGGTATAACTTTTTCTCCGCCTCAATTATTTGTTTGCTGGTGTTTGCTGTTTGTTGCAGCACACCTCTCCCTAAATGCATTGGCAGGATTGTAGATTTAGATACATACTAGATGTGCTAGTGTGTAGTAGAGAACACGAAACTTGACGAATGATAAATACTACATGTACCAGTGTGTAGTAAAGAACCCGAAACTTGACGAATGATAAATACTACTTGTACCAGTGTGTAGTGAAGAACACGAAACTTCACTAGTGATACATACTAGATGTACTATAGTGTGTAGTAAAGAACACGAAACTTGACTAGTGATACATACTAAATGTACTATAGTGTGTAGTAGAGAACATGAAACTTGACTAGTGATAAATATTAGAAGTATTAGTGTGTAGTAAATACCACGGAACTTAAAGATTGATAAATACTGCATGTGTAAGTGTGTATATATTACAAAATGTCAAACAATTAAATCATTTTGTTAAAAAAAAAAACTTCCATTAACTGCCGTAAAAAACTCGAATTATACCGGAAGTCTTAATGACTATTTTTCTGTGTGCAATGAAGTGCTAGAGGTCATAGGTATAACTTTTAAATATGCTAGGAAGTCCAATAATGGTCATTTGCTTCAAAACTTTATCAAGGAAAACTTAAACTCATATTCACCTAGCAAGATATGTTATTGTGTAAAAGTAAGTTGGCCTGACGTTTCGATTCTAGCAGGATCTTCTTCGGAGGCTAATACGACAAGTAACAGTAACAGAAGGGACAAAAACACGCATATAATTTTTTATTGACAAGATATGTTATTGTCTATAAAGTGAAACAATTTCTACATTTTGAAATACTTTGATGGTTCAGAAGGGAACTGGAAAGTACTTTCGAAAGCTGTTCAGTGTAAACCTTTCAGGGTTATAATAAGTGAGACAATATTGACCATTTTTGATTAAAACTCAGAGTCTACTCTGGTTTGTAGGTTTTCTTTTTAAATTCGAGTCAAATAATATACAGGTCAGTGTATTCAAGACATCACTATATATTTGTCCAAGTAATGATCTCCTGGCGGTGAAACTCCTGCAGCATAGAATTATAACACCGGGTTGCATAAGTTAAATGAAGTCGATTACCATGGTGACATCTCAGCTTATACGTTGTTTATTTGTCAATTTGCTATATATTGTAGTTTTCTTCTTGTCGATAGGTTTGTATTCAAGTTTTACACGTCCTGTCCATAAAGTTACAAAACCCTACTCATCCATTTTCCTCCAAATTTGCTTCACTTGTAATATATTTAGTGTAATAATGGTCAATGCATTACAATGGGTAATTGAATTGTCGTACAGAGTGAAATCAGTAATATGTTGCCATTGATTATAAAACAGCTGGTTGCGTCCGTACCTGAATATTATAACCAACAGCATACCCTTGTACAGAAACTGCTTGATTCTTGTGTTTCAAAGGTCCATTATTCCATAATTTCGACTTTCTTTCTTTATACTCATTGTAGACTAGTAAACTGAACAGAAATGTATTCCTCCTTATACATGGAAACAATAGGCTACTGCTAAAGGTCCGCTATTTCCAGGAGGCCCACATACACAGCAATTTTGTCAAGAAATTATGGGAAGTCGGAGGGAGGTG
>JAIPMN010136425.1:0-11158 GCA_020650975.1 Apostichopus californicus | reverse complement strand
TATATATATATATATATTGATATATATATATATATTGATATATATATGTCTTGATATATATATTGATATTGACATTCATATTTCATACCTCTCATCAACTAGATCTTTTACAAGAATCTCACAAGGCGATCGACGTAGCAATTCAGCAACTGTTTCGGAAGCCAAAGTTTGCATATGGTTTTCGTAAGTGTGCTCGTGCATGGTTTTTGCGCACAGGACAAGACAAATGCATTTTTGGTCATGAGTTTTCAGATGTAAATATTATTGGTGACTCTCTCAGTGGTGGAGTGGCAAAGGGCAATTTCGCCATCGTTATATTACTCCCACTAATAACATACTTTACGTGCGGTAATTGTACCACGTACTGTATATTGTACCAATGACCTATAGCTATGTCCCATACTTGAAAAAACTTCCCAAAACATGTGAACATGGATGTGAAAGATTGAATAAAAGCTGAGCGGAAAATATTGCTACACATAAGATGGTTTCTCTTAGTCAGCGAAGTTGCTCTTGAAATCATGTTTTGGGGAAATCTTGGCACCGCCTACCGCAATCTTCACATGATAATTTCATCTACTGTTGCAGGTGGATACATATACTAACTATATATTAACCAGGCTGAAAACGAGAATGGTTATCTCGTCATATAGACCACAATGAGAAAACAAACTGGCTCCTATATGTGTGATTTTGTCTGCAAGAATATACGCTGACTTCCTTTAACGTGACCCTTCTTTGACGCAATGTGGCAGTAGTGAAAAATGTAACGAAGAAACACTCAAAAAAAAATTGCATGAGATATTACTTACAGTTTTGCTTTCGAGTTTTCGAAGGAGATCTTCTACTATTTTAAGCCGCTACAAGAATGCTTGCTTTTCTAGTTGAACGGTTGAAACTAATCAAAAGTATGAGTCCGGAATAGAAGCTGTATTAAGTTATAAAACATTCGCTAATTTGCATACAATGGATATCACGGTTATAACTCTCCGTGTGCACTAAGCATCACCACAAGAGCCAATTAGCATATCGGACTCTTCCATTATCCCATTAGGCACATACGGGAAATAGGAGAACCGTACGGTAAGTTTTTATTCACTTTAGTGCATATTTTTGGAAAACTCAATACATGTAGTTTGAAGATGGAAATCCTCAAGCCTTATAACAACTAGAACTGTAATGTAGTTTTCAGTCAGAAAATAAAAAAAATTCAGGTCGCTTTACCCTTGCTGAAATCATTACTTGCATTTTGACATCCAGTTGAGTTCAAAGCGGAATTTTGGACAAGAAATTACATGGACGAATGACAACCACACCCCCCCCCCCACCTCTCCCTCCTTCTCCTGTTCCCTCCAAAAAATGTTTTCGGAGAGGAGGTTTACAATTGGAAAAAATATACCTACGGTCAGACTAAATCGATGCATATTGTTTATTGCGTCGCACCTTTTCAGGAATATAGATATTTGATATGAAAGTCGAAGAAGTGGCTATTACCCCGGTATGCAGGAATGGATCTGCCCTGTTGTGACACAAATAATAATTGTCTCTTCGTAATGGACTCTGGAAAGTGTTGGCGTGGCTAAGATCATGTGATCATTTCGGCCAATTGGGTAAGGGGATTCTCGGCTGATTGGATAAGACCATGTGATCATTCTCGGCTGATTGGATAAGATCATGTGATCATTCTCGGCCTATTGGATAAGATCATGTGTTTTATCTATTACCTTTCCAAGTGGTCTTATGATACACATTTGACGTAACATCGTTATCACCATACGGTTAGTCTTGATATAGGGGACTGGGGTTGAAAGTGGATCAGTTACATAGTTTGCTTTTCGTGCACAGGATCTATCTTGGGTGACTGTTCTTAAGAAAGAATCATATGTAGGGTAACGCGACCGGGGTTTACTTTGGTGTTCATCTTTAGAAGGAGACTGTTATTAAACGGTAGCCCCCAGACTCAGAGAATGATAAGACTGTAGATTCTGCAGGTGCAGATTACTAACCTCTTTACTTACAAATTCTAAACTCTTCGGCACCGCTTTCTCTGTACTTATGAAAACGCTTTAGTTAGCTTGTGAAATGTGGGGCCAATATTGATGACGCGAATATTGAAAGAAACAAAAAAGTTGCAAGACGATATATATAATCGGCTCTTGCCGCACAATCTATAGTCTTAACCCGCGACATGACGTGGACATCTCTACTTACTTTCCTATGTAAGCAGGCTAAGAACCTACAACCCCGGGCGGACTAGATTTATTTTGCAAGTATCTGAACGCTATACACCCCATGAATAATATACCTATATATTGCACCATTAGTCTTCATAGGAATTTCGCAACATATAAGCTTCTTCTTTATTGTATAATAACTTTATCTCTTTCTTACAAATTAATCACACGAAGACCATAAAAATATATGACTCTGTTTGCATTATAAGAGCAATTAATATCTGATTACAGATAAGTTGGAACCTGTACCACAGATTCCATGTAGCCTGCGTAGTTTTTTCTTATTAACTGAGTGACACGTACACCAATATATTCCTTACGAGGCTTGATGGACGTCCATAAATCGTCAAGTGTCTAGAAGTTATATATTTGCATTCATTAGACCGTGTACAATGGCGGATTGTGATATCAAAACGTGAAGGGTTGTAGCTCCGAGCTTCTTGAAGCGGACCCCTCTCATGTAGGTCCTCTCTCATAACAAAAAAGACATTTCTAGGCTATAAATTAGTTAATTAGGTAAACAAGCAACATAACTACTATTAGTTTTGTTGTGTCGGTTTGAAGACGGTGGTGTACACCCCAACCTCCCCCCCCCCCCATAATATGATATGTTTTCTTATTGAACTGTCAGTCAAGATAATAGTACCAGTGATAGTCCGAATTCATCCGGAGAAATTGAATCAATATGCATTCCTTTATTGGCTATATGCAGTCGGATGAATCGTGATGGAATTATGGTACCGTATCGGTCGGCTACCACGCGAATAGTCGAGACCATATGAAATACCATATGTTTCCATTCGTTTCTGGAAATTTCATCTTCGAGACGGTATTTCCTTATTGACATTAATCACATCGTACCAAGAGCAAGTTAAGAACTTATCACAAACAATGCCAAAATAGCTATCTTGGACGAAACGCAAACGTATTCAGAAAGTAATGGATAACTTAAGGTATGCTATAGATATAGAGCCTACATGATGTATGATTAAGGATATTACGCCACCGTTTTATGGGCTTTTTTCTTGAATGTAATCGCTGAATTTAACGAATATTGCCTGTATGTAGATAACCAATTTGAACATTGAAACCGGTGGCTAACAAACAGGGCTCGATGTATAAGCCTTTACAATTGCTAAAAAAGAATCTTGCTCAGTCTGCAGAATAAATGGCTACACAACTCTTGTGAAATTATACTTTTATTACCTTTCTATATGTAAATTAAACGATTGAGGTGACAAAGAGCATTGTAGAACGATATAGAATATCATTAGTTTTCTGTTAATACGTAATGGAAGTAAATGAAACTCTGAGACTATTAATCCGAATTTATGCATACAATAGTCACAATAGTCAGTTATTTCTGAATGTTCTTGGCAAGCTCATCATAACGCTTATAGGAATTATTCAGACTCGTACAAATAGACCCTAAAATTTGAATCGATTGAAATTTGTTATCATTAATTCCATGCCAAATATAGTAAACCATGCAAATCTTCTATTTATAACAAATATACATTATCAATAACATCATGAAACTGTGAACTCCGGTACAATGAAAAAATACCATATTTTGCTATACTTTTAACTGCTTTTCATGTAATATTTTGAGCCATTGTTAACCGATTTATGAAACCGTTTGAAAATCTCCAGAGTATAAAACTAAACCTAGTTTTCTCCAACTTGATAAGACAAAATTATACAAAAATGTTCCAAAAATTCTGGTAGAAAGATTTAAAATTACAATGTTTGGTGTTTCCCAATTTGTTTGTGTCAGGTGGCATCTTAAGGAATGACTATTTGTCTATTGTTCCAAGTCAAGCTTCATACAACTCGAGTCATGAATCGGATCCTTCCAATTAAACTATCAAATCCTGAGAGGAAGTAATTTAAATCTGAAAGGTTCGACTAACTTGGTTGTTAATTTTCTCGGTTTTAGTGTACAGTTTCCGAGTAAAGTTTTAGTCTAAACGAGAAGCAGACGAAAACATTTTTATTGGTATTTTAACCAAATACCAAAGTGCGACCAAAAAAAGAAGGAATTCAGCAGTAAACCAGGTAAGTTCTGTTAAATGCCAGAGCAGCGTATTTGTTGCCGTTTCCTTTATTCTGGGATCCTGCAGGATCGTGTCTGATAAATTTGTACCTCCTGTAGTTTTGAGGCGGACATAGAGCGTATGATATGACTTTTATCAGCTGAGTACCATGTGTAACAAGTAGTAGTTCTATAATTATTATACACCCGGGGTTTGGGATATACGAGACATCCAGCATGATTGCCAAGCAAGTAATAAACCTGCATGAGACAGCATGACCGAAATATTATCGTCCATTTCGTGTCAACCTCTCGAGTTATCATTACTTCACGAGGCATAGCTGAACCGTGAAACACAATGAAACCTTTTCAAGTTATTTATACGATAAATATGACGTATAAAGTTACAACATTTTTTTTTTAAATTAATGCCAATACTAGTTATCATTGTAATCATTTATTTTGAACACTTTAATTTGTTTCTAACTTTACAACAGTATACGAAACATTGTATTATACTTTAACTGACATTAGGCAAGCAGAAACAGTCCCGAAATTGACATTAGATGCCAGATGAGCATATACGTTATAGTAGACGGGAATGGGTGAGTGATATTCTTTTTAACGGACGGTACATGGGGAGGGGGATGCGCTAAGTCTCTTACTCTTCTCGTGTGGAGATATATTATCTTATAGGTCTAGGAATTTTGGTTTTTTTCCCAGGCGGACTCGTTGTAGTAACAAAACTTTAATGTTATAGACGTCCGATGATTGTTATTGTAGTTACCATGCAGAAATTTGTTGAGCATTATACAGGATCTCTGTTCTGACACAGCAAACACAAGATGGAATTGATTAAGCATGTGTTTGCATTTTAAGAGTTATGGTTATATCTGTTAATATAACGAAGCCTGGTAAACATTGCAGTCAAATACCATGCAATTTAGCTTCATTTTATAACTGATTTACACGTACACCAATCTTTTTCATACTGACTACGTCATTGAACCATTGTATAAAAATGACGACATGGTGAATGGATCACAAAGCGCACAATGTAGGCATTTAAATCACTGAATCCACCGAAATTACGTCCGATTCATGCTTTTTTTTAATTTATCAGTAAGTAGAAAGATGCAAATCGATGGTACAGTTCGGAACCTCTCTACCATTGGTTTAACTTTACCCAATAAAAGAGGGTACGTTGAAATCATCGGAGTTTATATATAGGTCATCTTCAGTAAACGCCCAAAGTTTAGCCTGTTAAAGTAGCTAACCGTTTCCAAAATTAACGCCCTTCGTTAGAAATCCTGACATATTTCTATGGGATTAATAGGACGGTGCGTCTTTAAGTTGAGACCATCAAAATACATTGAATATTAAGACAAAAACTCTATAGAGGTAAATTGTTAACTGCAAGTGGTACTACTTCATTCGCTGTTGTTATACAGTGAAAGATCACATACTTCTACAGTGCAATGGCCAATTGCGTACACGTTATGCGTGGGGGTGGCGGCATTTGGCCAAGTGGGACATGAGACGCAAAACCACCTTGACATTAAAACCACCTCTAAAAATTCTGTTCTACAAAATCGAGTAGCCTCTTTGATTTAAAAATAAAATAAACTCGGCGTCACTTGTTAATTACTATTTGTTTTAATTTTCTAACATGTGTATCGCGCCAAAATGGTAATTTTCAGATCTTGACGTTTTACCAAGATGGTAGTTAGTATGCAAAACGGTAATTTGAAGTAAACAGTGGTGGGGCAATGTAATCACTGATTCCCATCCCCAACTTCATACGAGGTGCAACTTTGAGGTGGAAGAAAGACCTCAGTCCTGGTCCGGTGAACGCTGGGAAATGTTCAGTTTGTTAATGGTATATCAATAATGAGCTGAAGAATGTATTGACCTCATTTAGGAGACAAGCGCGCCCTTCCATTCCAAGCCCCCCTCCCCCTTTTCCATTAGCCGAGAAGTCTCTGGAGGAGATGGTATTGGCCTCAGTAAGACGATTCTTTCACTAGGAAAACAGGCTAAGAACTATTTCTCCGGTCGGCCTAGCCATACTGTGACAGTACCCTAAAGTTTAGACATCCAATGATTAATATGTATTAACTATAAGCCGGTGCTCAGTCTTCATAGAGTTTCTAAACCGAAAGCCATGTCTTGTTCACATGATAACTTTATCTCTGTGTTTTAAAGCACCCGATTCAAACAGAGATTACATACCATAACTAACAGTAAATGTTTATTGTTTTATGCCGCAGTAAAAACTGAATTGTACTTCTCACGCTGATAAATCGGGTGTCTACAAAGTAAACACAGGACGACAATAAATGTTTGAACTCTATAGGCCGTGCTTATACAAGTCGAGACCATCGAAACCCATTGACATTTAGAAACAACTCAACAACCGACCCTTTTTATAAGTTGCATCATTCGTTGCAGCGTTATCACCCATTTCGTTATTATTATTATTTATTGAAAGACTACGTACACGGCCAGCAGGGGGAAATTACGTACACGTTATCGATATATCCTAAGGAATTATCAGAGACGGCGGAAGAGGGAACAAACTTCGATATTACCCCGGCTGCGCAGCGAATATCACGATATGTTTTCTTATTCACCAGGCAGCCATGGGATAGTAGTGGTAATATAGTCCTATATCATCCGACTACTTGAGAAATTCCTTCCTAATGCCTATCTGTTACTAAATAAAAACACCCTTACATATGCCACTAATATCGCATAGATTTCTTAGGCAGTAAGCTATATGAATAAAAAAGACCTTAATAAGCTGTTGTAACTTTAAAAGCCACTCTAAAACTTCTGCAAGTGTTATTCCTCCTTGCAGTGGAAGACTAAGTGATTCACTCATAGCCCATGACATTCAACGGAGAACACCTAACTTACTAACGAGAAGCACGCGTACAAAAAAGGGAAAGACTGCGGCCATCCTTACAAAAACCTTACCAGAGATCACAGGTGTAACACACATTCAAAAGAAAAGCACTTATGGACACAAATGGTAAAATCTGTGCTTTTAAACCATTTTCACATATAAATCACATTTTGTCATGTGTTCGAACAATATGTGAAGATGTGTGGAAAAACCTGTGAATTTGAAACGTGTGGACAAGTGTAAATATTGTATAACCCTGCCTGTGGCTAACCTGAGACGATATAATGCAAGACTAATATCAAATATACAGTCATGTCACAGACAACCCTGCTACTTCACTCATTTTCACAAATTGGATATCTTGCCACAGATCCCTGTGTCAACCTGTCTTCTTGTGTTTCTACTCTTTTCCCCAAGAAAATAACCGGGGGTAATGTGTGATCAAGAGTGAAAAACTGGTGTCAAAATGACATTTATTCATACAGAACTCTGGGATTTCCAGAAATAATGATAGGTTTCTATACATGAATTTGCAACCTTTGATATTGGGGGTGGGGGGGGGGGGGGTGTAAGGGAATTGTGGCTGGAATCTTTTCAAGTCATATAAAGGCAACTAAATACGTGGCCTGATGAGGCGCTTTTCTCCTAATATTGAATATACGGATGCTTTTCAAACTAGCGTTTCAAACTAGCGCCGTCATTGATCATGAAAGCAGGGATATAGATATATTAGTGGAATTATATATCACGCAAGGAAACTAGCAACCCCTGTCCCTCTCCCCTCCACCACCGCGCCTAATAAAAGAATATTGAATATTGAATATTATCTTGCGTTTGGTGTTCTTCTTTTAAGAAATATATCTGTGCGTTATAATATTATTACATAATTTAGTTTGGTCTTTGTCAGATATTTAGATCATGTCATCTTTGTGATACTCTATCATCCATACACATAAAATTTGCTCTAGTATATAAATTTAGCATGCAAAGCAAACATACTGGCACTTCGGTTCAACTATTGCCAAACCGCACCCATTTCTGCATGCTGCGATTTATCATGTCAGATGGTACTTTTTGTTTTGGAAGGTGCTCATATGCTCTCAAGATCTCCGTTTTTACCAACGCCCACAATATTGTTTAACAAAATTGTTAAACAATAAAAGAAAAGACATCCAAATACAGCCTGGATAAACAACAACCAAACTTCTTTAACTGATCCACTCTCAGCCCCAAATCTCCTTACCTCTAGAATATTATAGCCATATTGTCAAGACGATGATTTGTCAATTGTGTATAATGCGTCCCTTGGAAATAACAAATACCACACCTTATCTTAGACAGAAAAGCAGAGAAAGGATCTCTACTTCAGCAGGGTAATAACTTACCCCGAAATTCTTTTGACTATTCCAACGACTGGACATCTGGCATCTGATAAAACGATAGGCTGTCACTGACTACCTGGTTGTTCATTCTATTAGTTCAATGCAAGACAGGCTTAACTTCTGATGAACAAAAAAGAGCTTCTTCTGTCTCAGGAATGCCTATAGTAGAACCCGGTAAATCCAACACGTACATTAATAGGCTTCTACGCTCTTTTACGAAACAAGTTATTTATTCGGAATGGTTTTCTTTATTCCTTACCGTACCACGCCTACTGAAACTGATGCCTATAACGGTTTCCATAGTAGCATAGTAACCAATGCTCGCTTAGCATAATCTAGTTCCACAATACTCATATTTCTGTTCAATATAGTGTTAATTCCGTATGTTATCAATTTTACCAAGAATAGCTGTTACTCTATTTTTTTTTGGGGGGGGGGGCGGGGGTCACCCAGTTATTTCATACAAAGTTATTTGCTGAACCAGCAGAACTCTATTTTCATCAATGGCACTGATCGAGTCCATGCTTACCAAATATGATGTTGCACTATACTCATATACCTGATAAATGTTACACTATCGTCATGTGCTACAAATCTTATATTTGTACTGACTCTTTACACAATACCATTGTGCCCAAAAACTTACTGTGTCATGTCTTCAGGTTCGATTTAAATATATCAAGAAAACTAAAGACAGAAAAGCAAAAGACAAACAGGAAAGAGTCCATCATTCAAAATGTATTAACAATACCAAACAGTTGAAATATTAAGATCACAGTTTGTCAACTAATCAATTTACATCAATGTATGTTGTGTTCACAACTGCTCATTAACATATCTGTATTCTGTGCTTGTATTTTTGTCCCCTGTAGTTTCTGTTACTTGTCATTCAGCCTCTGCAGAAGATCCTGCTAGGATGGAAACGTCAGGCCCACTTACTTGTACACAGGCTCTTTAGTGGATAAGCAGTTTTGCTAACATTTTATGTTTTATTTTGATTGTTATTTTAATTTATTCATTATTTCCAGTGCTGAAGGCCAGTCCATAAGGGTTTAAGGATAAGTGCTTGGAATTAGAGTCGAGACTGAGGCCAACGCAAGTCAAGCCTGAGTCAGCGAATCAGCCAATGTCAAAATAAATCTACGGGCAATTTAAATTGTAGAAGCGGTGTTTTCAAACATCAGGCGCTGCAGTGACAGACTACTTGGGTACTATTTTGGCGACTACATGTACTCGAATTTTAATGTATAACCAAAATACACATAGCCAGATTTCAGTACTGACACGAATGCTAATTAGAATACTATACCGAACCACCAACTTCCACTCCACACAATGAAGTGTGTATCCTCAAAATGGGGTCATCTTTGTGGTAAGAATGATCAAACACTGTTTATTATGTGTGTGTTTATTTAACGAAAATGATATTACAGTACATTCTGAACGACCTCTAAGTTTTAAACATATCGTTTCCTCGCGCTGAAAGTGCACCCGAAAGGAAGAAAATTGTTCTATGGAACAATAAACACAAGCATCGTGTTTAATATAACTCCACAGTACACAGCCCACACATACGCACATAATAGCTATACAGTGGTTAGGATCTGAGAAGTACTCAATGTTGTAATGTTTAATCAAAACTACAGTATGAATGGTTCCCCCGAAAAGGGATGAGGGCGGTATTACATACCTTAGAATGCATAGACTCCGGATGGGTAACCTGATTAACTCGCAGATGACATTACAAGGATCTTACCTGTACTGCGAACGATTTGTCACAGGTGTTCCACTCGTAACGCGTAAGGTTGGAATGTAATAAACATTTTTGAGTATTAGAATGATAACTTATTTCAGAATACATACAGCGTTTATGTATGTTGCGGTGAAGTTGGACGGATCTGACCGTAATAGCATTACCGACTTTGCGATCCGTGTTATAGTTATTGCAATCTGACAATTTTGCCATGTCGGTAAAAGTGTCTCGATTGTTTTCCCTGTCGGGAAACCAAAAAAGTAGAGCCTGCGAATGTGCGCTGTGCGAGGTAGTTATTCAAGGCATGATTGTCTTACATATGTAGTTAAGATATGCCAGTCACTTCGCGATCTCTGTATCACGTGCATACTGTAGCTGTGCGAACATTTTTCTGCCAAACCCTAAAAATATCAACCTGGATTCAATTTACAAAAATATTTATCAATTTCAAATGATTGTAGCTTTCAGGAAAATATGAAATGTACTGCATGGAATGCCAACAACTTTTTCATCGTTTTCAAGAGGGAAAAAATGAGGACACGAACATATTTCGATTCTGTGTAAGGGTGTGGATAAATTACTATTCTCAAGTTGACAACCATCAAACTATGCCAGCGGGCAAGCAACTAGCAAATGTTTCATTTGACTGCACGCGTTTGTTGCGGTACAGTATTTTGTAACCTTACAATGTATGCAAGCCATGCTCATTGGATGCCATTTCAATAAAAGAATGTTCCACATTGTAGGCCACAAAATAATGGTCACATGAGTAATTCATTATAATGACCTTTTTAGCAATGCTAATCGGGATAATTAGTTTTTGTAAAAGAAAAATCAATTAAGAAG
>JAIPMN010136358.1:0-14984 GCA_020650975.1 Apostichopus californicus | reverse complement strand
TTTCAGTTTGATTGGCCTGAGCATACATTTACTAATTGAACTTGAATGGAGTTAAATAGGTAAACGAATAGGTATGTTTAACTTCAAGTTCGTAACATTTCTATTTGTTAATAAACGGTATAATACTGAAAATAAGTACGAAATAATATCGGAATGTAGGCAATATGTAATTAAAATTTACACTTTGGTAAAGATTGAAGATGGATGATTTGTCTGAGATGCTTTTTGAGATGGATATTTTGAGTAACTATTCTTAGCCCATATCAAGCCATTAACAGGTGACATACACGTCGAGGTGGTTAGGCCATTCGCTTAGCACAGTGCTGACTAGGTAGGATGTCATATTTTCGTATTTTGGAAATTTGTTTAAAAAAAAAATAAAAAAAAAAAAAACTCCAGAGGTAATTTGCTACAACAAAAGGATACCTAAGAGCCTTGTATTACAACGAAAGCAAAAGGAAACAGGAAAATCACAACAATAATTGTTTCTATCACAAACTTTATTGCCGATTTCGTATAAACGGGATATTTTCTCTTTTTCAAATAATCGGAATCGGAATCGGTACGATTTTGAAAAAAATAATCGGTAATCGGTATTTTCTGTTATGCATAATCGTTTGAACACTAGTTATAACAAATATCTGAATTTGGAAATGAGAAATATTCATGAACTAAACCACTTTATCACATTTTGTACTTTTTAGTAGTTCAGTGTCAGCTACTTCACTATTGTTGCACTTGTTGATTGTTTCAGCAGTGGCAATAATTAGCAGAGGTTTGTGTAAAATTCAGCACAGCAGTATTGAATAATTCATTAAACCCCTTTTTCTTACCAGATGCTTCATGTCAGACTGTGGTGACGTACAGCTCTAGGCCATATGAAGAGTTGTTATGTGCAATTACTGATCAGACACGTGTTGCTACATGGAGGGATGTTACCATTGGGACTAACTTAGCAAGTTATTTGGGAGCAGATTCTGACATTGAAATTGTGACATCAGATCCCAAGCATGAAAACTTCATGTATTCTTTTAATACTACAACATTCAGGTTGTTTATCCAGACTGTTGAAGATGAGGATGGAGGAGATTATGAATGTAGTACTAGTGGAGATGGAGGTTCTGAAAATGACTACACTATTGTTGTAGAAGGTAAGATGCTCTGATATCATCTGCATCATAGCATTAAGAAATTGATGCAATGGTAAGTGTGGGTGTACAGTTCTGCCATTTCGAGGTTAGACTAAATGTCAGCTGACAAAACGCAGAAAGTGTCTTAAAGCGTTGAAATGTTAGCTGTAAAAAATTGTTGTAATAAAAAAAGCGTTGGTACTACTCTCGAAAACATTGGGAGTAAAGTGAACAGTCCAACTTGAACAATAGATTGTAGTCTTCACCCAGACTCTTCTGTGGTGGAACTGCTATCTATTCATCAGCAGGAGAACAAAAAAGTATTTTTTAGCTTGTCTATCTATAACATTCTATACTTGGACGTCCAACTTCCTGTATACAGTATCTTTCTTGTATGTTTTTTTCATGTGCGCAATGATGTGACTAGGCATATTTAAGGAGAAAATGAAAGTATGTGATTCTGTTTCAGAAATATTGAAATGTTTTGACCAGGGACAAAAAATCTTCTAATTGCTTGCATCCGTCCGGCGGACGCAAACTTTTTTTGGAGAAACAAACCCTAAGTACACACTTACAACTAGGTCAACAGAAAACATTACAAAACACATTTTTCAATGAACAAATGTATTTCTTTTCAAAAAACCACAACTTTCCTGACAAGAATCAAAAGTTCTCCCACTCCTACAGATCATTGAATTTGTTTTAAAATAAATATAATAACGATGAACAGCAAGGTACTGGGTTACCAAAACTCCATTACGGAGATTTTCATGCTTAAAGAGGCCATGACATGAAAAATCCAACTAATTGAGAGTAACTTCCTCTGAAGCTATGAGAAAATCTATGTTCAAAACTATCTTCATCACCTTCAAAACATCAAGGACTAATTAGAAATTAACGTTTTAATAATCGCATCCGAAAACAGACCTCTGAAAAATGCGATTTCAAAACAAGACAACGATGACGTCATGTTAGGAACACAAGTGCCAAGCCCAGGCATGTACCGGATGCGCGACGATCATACCGTCCCACATACATGCACATTTACACTGAGAGAACAACCACTGTATTATGCTAAAGTGTTAGAAATTTCAAGTTTGTTTTACAACATGTTGTAAAATATCCGAGAGAAATGCGGGTCCGTTGTGTTGTTGGGGACTGCAGAAATGTCACAACCCATGCAATTAGCCTTCATCGATGGCCGAAGGACGAAAAAAACACGGCAGTTATGACCAAGTTAGTGCAAACACCAGCGCCGATTTCACTCGGCCTAGCAAGTATACAGCTCCGTATGTAGCGAACACTTCATGGAAGCAGAGTACAATCGCTCCTTTTCTTATGAGATAAAACAAATGGGCTTTAATGGGTCGACATAAACGAGTCGTTCTTCTGTCAAGTAATCCACTTTAAAAACTCCGAAGACCAGATCGGGAACAGGAAACCTCCAGTGGGGCAAGTGGCGATCTTTTGGAGGGAGCACGGCCTAGTACTAGTAGTACTAGTATTAGCGTTACTACACTGAAGTCGCAATAGACGCAGAGATTTTGCTGTATCATCTAAATTAACACCCCCTTCATTGCCCTATTGTGTAGTAATAAGCTATGAGGTTAGCTTCAGAAGGGATGGGTTAGATCTTCTTGTGAAAAATCTCAGTGCCCCAATTTATTTCTGGAATATGCTGGGTCAGATAGTTATGGCAATAATTTCTTATTTGTATTCCAGGAAAACCATTTTTTTGTTGGGGAGGGAGTGGTGTGATGGGGATGGGTCAAAATAGGTAGTTAAAATGATTATATTCCAAAGGGGGTTTAAATCTCATAGCGATTTATTTTAAACAGTCACAGAGCCAAAAACTCACACAACGTAGTTCAAATCTTGGGGTCACCAGGGGTCAAATTGTTTCAAACCTTGTATCATGATATGTCAAGATGGGAAGGTCGTACCAACTTCATAGTTAATGTGTAGAAGTACCACAATAAGTACAACAAGCCTATTGTCTTTGGTGGAGGGCAAGGTCACTTGCGGTCACCGGGGGTCAAATTGTGAAAACATTGTACACACGATATCTCAAGGAGGAAAGCTTGGGAGGATTTCATATATAGTGTGTAAAGTACCACATTGAGTACAATAATCCTATTGTTTTTGGTGGAGGTCAAAAGTCATTTGGGGTCACCGTGGGTCAAATTGTGAAAACCTCGCAAACACAATATCTCAAGAAGAGAACCATGGGCAGACCTCATATTTGGTGTGTAGAAGTACCACATTAAGTACAAGAAGCCTATTGTTTTTGGTGGAGGTCAAAGGTCATTTGGGGTCACCAGGATTCAAATTGTGAAAACCTTGTAATCACGATATCTCAATACCGGAAGCTTGGGCCGACCACTAATTTAGTGTGTAGAAGTATCACATCGAGTTAAAGAAGCCTATTTATTTTGGTGGAGGTCAAAGTCATTAAGGGTAAACATGTACACCATCACTATACATTACGTCAGATTCATGAAGAAAACTGCTTATGTTACATCAGGGCAATTCCGTAAAGTCGGACGTACATTTCGGACAGTTTGTTGATCCATATCTCAATGGCTATATATAAGAGATTACTTTTTATTTGGGTTTTGTGTAACATCTGCCTTGTACTATTTTTGTATGGAGTTTCATTCCATGTCCATCCAAATAAACTACAAAAATACTCAAAAAACCTCCCTGTGACGGACGTACCCAGAGAAGGTGACTTTTTCAGATCATATTTTTCTTTTGGAAATTTCTGTGAATTGGAATGGGATACAATTAAAAACTACTATACATGTTATGAAGAAGACTCTTAACTACCCATATCAGTAAACAAGCAGTAGAAACTTTTTGTCACTTCCCTGCAATATTAAAAGCACAGCTATGGAGACATTTTTTGGGGGGATTTTCCATTAATTTGGGAGTTTACATACCCAAAACCAACATGTGTAAAAAAAAATCTTTGAAAACCTACTTTAACCCATCAAAAAGTGACCACAAAAATGGACATTTTGGGTAGTCACGTGACATGTACCTCTGGAATGTCTAAAAACAGAGATTGACCAAAAGGAGCCTCTGGTCACCGTGTGACGTCATATTACAAACAAGCAGTTGAAACTTTAATCACTTCCCTGCAATATTTTCAAAAATTCCTTTATGACAAACGTACAATTATTTGTGACGGACGTACATTTGTGAAATTATATAGTAACTGTACGTCCGTCACAAACAAAAGCACTATTTGATATGCCTAAAAGTTCAATTTGTGACAGGGCTTTACCCAGGGTTTCCATTGTTGACAACTGTACACAATAATGCATCATTTAACTGTGCCTATTGGAACAACTTAGGTAAAAGTAATTGTGAAATGAAGGTATACCCTCTCGCAAAATTTCCATTCAATTGGAAATATATATTTCACTTTAATTTGTATGCAAAACATCACATGAAATAATAAGGTCATTTAAAATTGTGTGAGCATTATTTCAAACAATACAGATGTTAGACCCCTAGGGTGTTGAAGTTCTCTAGTGGGTCAGAAGGATGGGTCTTTATCAACATTAGGTTGGTATGAACACCAAAACCATTTTTCTTTCACTTTTCCTCACAGGTGACCCTGTTATTTTACTTGACAATTTGTTTTGTTAAAATACACATACTGCAAACTTCTGTATGGATGATATAACAGCACTTTTCAGCAAACAAGAATTTCAGAACTTCAGATGTGTGATACAGAGCTCTTAGGCTGTGTTCACAATGGATCCCGTTTTTGATCCTGTGTTGACAATTTAACCACATATATATTATACAAAAATCTCATATAGTGTTCACACTTGAAGTCCTGCTCCAGCTCTGATTGTCCACTGTGGATCAATGGACAGGAAGTTACGATATTTGTAGGGTTACTCACATAAAAGTGCGAATGCACAAAGTGTATTGTAAATTTTCTAATACAGATGAGTGTCACTAACTTCGGCATGCAATGGATATTCAAGATTTGATGTGAAATTGGAGAAAGAATTCAGTGTTAACCATGGTGTACATAATGGAGTGCGAAAAAAGTTTTTCAGAGGTGACTGCAATAATTGACAATAGTTCTTATCTAATGTTAAAAGACACAGAGATACAGAGGCACACCCTTGGTTAGTATAGCAACTATGGAACATGTGTTAAAGTAATATCCACAAACACTGTGAAGTTAAGGATGAACCTTCTGGTAACTCTGTCCACCAACACATAAAACTATGAGTACATGTAGTTTCAAAATAAACTTTTCTCTCACATAATAATAATACCAGAAACCAAACACAGAAGGTAACAAACCTGAAGCAAGTGTATAGAACAAATTACATAACAACAATAACATGCATACTATACAGCAGTAACAAAATACTAACAATTGCAATAACAGTTCTCGATGACTCTTTGATAATCTTCCCTCCAAAACTGATTTATTATTTTGCTCAAAACTGGTTGAACACGGTATAATAAATATGTTGGAATATCAAAAAGAAACCTTATGGACAGAGTGAAGAATAAATGCCAGAATTACAAAGAAACAATGTTGTACACAAACAAAGAATTTGTAGTTAATAGTTCCATATATGTTCATGGTTAATTCAACTAATAGTGCGTGAAACAGGCATGGTGTTATGGAGTTTATTTGCCTTGATCTCAGGTCACCTTGGTCCCCGAGTTTGCACACTCTGGACATGATATCCTCCACATCAGTGGACCAACATGTCGCGATCTGACCCTGAGTAGAAGAGTGTTTACACAAGGATGTTGATCTCGAGCAGGGGATATGATTCGATCGGTATGGACATGTAGTGATTCAACGTTTTGAATTTTTGGTGAAAAGTTTACTAGTTTACGGAATAGCCCATCATCGAAACCACAGTGCATTTTTGCCTTCTGGTTTTGTAGTTCTATTGCAATTTAAATTAAAATACAAATTTAGGTAAACAATATAAAAAGGCCCCTATCTCATTTTCTGGCATTTTAATTACTTGTTACGAAAAAATGAGACCGTAAATTTTCCTCAAAATTAGCTAAATTTAAAGACTGGTCACATGTCTTCCACAATATCTGCAATATCAGACATGAAATACTTTACATTTTAAATTTAGGGCTTTTGAAATGCAATCTGGATTTGGTTGCTAGGCTGGGCCGTATCCTAGCAACCAAAATATTTTGAAAAGTTTGTTTGCACAATGTCATCCTTTGAGACATGTGGCAAGACACCATATCAATTTCAGGCGATTCTGAGAGGGTCGACGTGGAATCGACCCCAAAATCTGTTGATATGGCATGGATTGACCCATATAATATTCTATGTATTTTGTCCATACAGAAACAGCATCACCCTACATTACGACGTTTAACTTTCATTGAAAGCACGCACACCAAAGCATCACACTGAAAATGCTAAAGCATGTTTAATTACAACCAACTAACTCTTGATATTAAGAACCACCACATTGCCACTAGTATCTGGCATTACATCCTACTGATGTTACTTATCCTTAGAAACAAAACTTAGCAGTTTTATGAAATGGTTTCAAACTTATCGTCACACGTAAATTTAGTTAGAGTAAGAAAAGGTACAAACGCACACAAGCCCAAAGAAGAACAAAAGACTGAAAAGCCTTCAAAGAAAAGTATATGTAACTGCAGATCAACAGCTCCATTGGAACAATAAAGCAGCAAACTAGTTTTCATTAGGAACAACATAGTTCTCATTTCTGCTTCCCTTAAGTTCTGTCTCTCCAACTGATTTCCTTCTTCTTGCTGCTCAAAGACAGATGGTATTTTTGCTTGTGATGTCTCTGCTGCTGACAATCATGAGGTGTTCCTTACTTATCTCGTGTCTGGTTAAAGTAGGGTACTGAAACTGACCATTGCAACCTTTAAGCAAGAGTATTTGTAATCTGATCATCTCAACAAAGTTTGCAAGAGGCAACACCTTTCCCGGTGCACTCAAGCCATGGAGAGTCTTTGCACCATTTCTCACAAAAAACAATCACGCTTTCTCAGTGTGGAAACTGCAGCAAGAGTCTATGAAGTGGAAGTTCCACTTGCCTCAGTGGCAACTGGCAAATTCTCAGATACAGAAGCACTACAACTCTCCCCTTGTTTTCCTCCTGCAGATCATACAGCATTTGTGTTTTCCATCATATTTTCACTGCTTTCGCCTTCCAAGTTACTCTTCTTTTTGTTTTAGCGAGAGAAATTTGTGAGTGTTCTCTTAGTAGCCATGATGAAGCAACAGTGAAAAGCTTTAGAGTTGTGAACAACTCGGTCGCAATATTTGCAAGTAGATTTATCATTGACAATGACTACAGTAAGTGAGAAGAAACGTTTATTGTAAACCACAACCTGGCCCACTCATGTACAGTACTAATTCATCTCCATGGACCCATTTACTCACATATTCACATCCAAGTCGAACAAAGATACTGGATTCTTCCCTTGTAAAATAATTGGCTCTTCTGGTTCATTGATACAGTTCTGTGCTTGAAGTTAGCACTGCGATGAGTAGTTTAAAGAACATCAGCTTGCCCATGTTTGGCCTGTTTACATACACAAACAATACATACGTACACTTTCGCCTTTGGAAGCAAATGTGCCTGTAATCTCTCAGATGCAGACAGCTAAGGGGATCCATTCAAAACCACAGTGTGGAGTATCATGAATATTTTTGATTGCGAAGTTTTGAAGAACTGTCATAGTTGTGGTTTTGTAGTTTGCATCACATTTAGTACACTGATTTTGCCCCAGAAAATACCTGCGTCCTGCGGACGCAGTTAGATGACACTTTGTTTCCCCTGGAAAATTTCTTGCGTCTAGGACGTAGAATCCTGGGTTCGTAACAATCCTAGTTTACTATCTAATTTCACAAATGTATGTCTGTCACAATGAAATTTTGAAAATATTGCAGGGAAGTGGAAAAGGTTTCAACGGCTTGTTGCTGATATGGTAAGTTAAGGGCCTTCTCCATAACATGTATAGTAGTTTTAATTGTATTCCATTCCTATTCACAGAAACTTGCAAAAGCAAAATAGGATCTGATAAAGTCACTTTCTCTGGGTATGTCCATCACATGGAGGTTTTTTTTCAGTACTTTTGTACTTTCTTTGGAGGGACAAGGATTGAAACTCCATAGAAGAATAGTAAAAAGGCAGATGTTTCACAAAACCCAAATGAAAAAGTAATCTTCTTTATATAGCCATTGAGATATGGAGCAACAAACTGTCCGAAATGTACGTCCCACTTTATGGAACTGCCCTTCAATGGAGAAGAATTATACAAGCTCTTAGGTTGTACTCCCCTGCCCCCTTTTTAACCTCACACAAACATTTAGCTGTAGTAATCAGCACAAACTGATGTTACTTCTAAACTCATTATATCTGATGTCTGTGTTATTTTCTACAGTGCTTGCTAAGCCAACAGTCATGAATGGATCACAAGATGTAGATGTACTGGATGTCATTGTTGGAACATCATATGATCTAACCTGTTCTGCTACTGGAGCTCGATCTGTGAGTGACTTAAACTTGGTGTGGGATCCTTCACTTGTAGTGAAAACTCCTCTTATCATTACACCTAATGGTGACTATACGGACTACAGCATAACATCTACATACACTGCAGTGAGAGGCGACAGTAGTATCACCTGTCAGCTGACTGGATACACGATGCAAGAGGAAATCAATGACCTACGTATGGAAAACATATCACATACAGTGAATCTTACTGTTCGGTGTAAGTAGAAATTTCTAGAATTTCTCCGATTTTTAATTAGAAATGTTTCCATTTTGAAAGACAATTATAGGAATCTACTTTTGTACCACTTAACAGCCTGCATTATCGTTACCAGCGAACATGTTATTGGTGTTTGTAATTAAAACTTACTTGACAGCCTATGTTTTTAAATTTCATATTTGGTATGTGCATGTGCCTTATTGAGTAAAAGCCCTTCTTGTTTTCTACAGAGGTCCAATTTGGTCATAGTTGAAAACTTTGTAAATGTTTCAAAAAGTAAAGCTTACAGTAGATGGACTTCAAATTTGAATTTTGGCTCTACCTGATTGAGTATTTAAAAAGATTTGCCTTTGTTTTCTATTCTGTAGAGGTCAAAATATGAGGCGAAAAACAAAGGAAAAGAAAAACTGCTGCATTTCATATGTGGTATATATGGATCCATCTTAAAGAGTGCAAGAGCCCTACATAATAACAGCTGGGCTGTGCTTTTGTTCAATTGTGTGTTAGCACAATGTTCAGTAAATTTAATCAGGTTTAAACTTTTAACCTGATTAAATTGACTAAAAAATTATACAATATTTTTTGCATCAAAACATAATATTAGGTACATGGAGTTTAATATTGCTATAGTGATTCCTTCAGGTACAACCACATTGATTACACCTACTGTGATCCCAAAAGACATTCAAGTACCCAGTCCTGAACTTACATCAGATGTGATTATCAATTTAATAGGTCCGATGACAATGAAGTGCCACTTTGAATGAACACCCCCTTAATTTAATTGGAATTAATTTACTAGACTGTTGATTATACCAGAGAGCTGCTACTGTCACTCCTTAATAAAAATTTCTCCTCCTAGTGAGCAGTAATGTGTTTAGAAATTGTATTCTTAAATGTTAGTTTCTAGATTCTACCATAAGAAAAACAAAATGAAAGAAACTACACCCTTCATACAATATGTGGCAAGGAATCACAAAGCTCTTTGACGATCTAGTTTTCTTCATCAACTTCAAATGAAAAAAAATCCCCCCCCCCCCATTCACACACTAGCAAGACGATATACCTAAAATGAAGTACCTCTGTAAGCCTAAAAAAAAAGTTTTCAAATATTATTTTACACATGGAATAACGATAGAACCATGATAAAAAGAATCTAGAAAAAAATAGTAGGTTCAGTAACTTGACCATTATTAAAAGAGGCATTCCTAAAATAGAAGGGAACTTGACATGCCATTTCCCATCATTCATTCCCTGCAATGACATTTATTATTTACTGACTATATATTTTCAAAAATCATCCGTAAATATATTATGAATATATTGAAATATTATTGAAAGCAAGTAGCTTTGACCAGATTTATTGTGATAGACATATAGGCAACTTATTGAACTCTATCGTTAGAATCCAGATGAAACTTGTATATTATTTGCACTGTGCAAAGTTAATTTAAGCACAGTTTATGTCTGTTATACTGCTGTATATAATCTGACCTGTTTTCTATCTCTAGCCCAATGGCTTCTCTTGCCATTTCAAAATTTCCTTACCCCTTTCTGCACAGCACCTCATAGGAATTTCATCTCTCATCTAAACTTGAAATTTTGCTAGTCTCTAATGACTAATGTAATGTTGTCATTCAAAAACTATGGATGTCACCCTGAATTTGTGAGTCCCACATTAAAATACATATCAATCAAGTTTTAGGGTAGAAAAACGAAATTAGAAACTATAAATTTATATTTAATTTTGAATCTATTATTTATAACACTGAAAATTCTTTGAATGTTTTGATCTATGTTACATGTAACATCCCATTTAACATTGTAACTTCAAAGCAAAGTATTAGAGAACCTCTTACATGCAATGCAAATCCCCTGAGTACTGGACCCCTAGTTTTTATGGAGGTCAAAAGTGCTTTGAGGGGACCAGCTATGGCAAAGTTAAAAAACATGGTACCCTTGATAACTTAAAAAGTAAAGATGATGTGAACTCTGTGTTTGCCATGTTTATCTGTCCATCCTACAGAGTCCAAGAGCCTTTTGTTTTCTTTAGGGGTTTAAGGTCAGTTATTTCAAAGTCTGCAAAACTTTTAAACGTTACAACTTCATAAGTAGAGTTAGGATGAATTCATACTTGTCATGTGTTTCTATGGAGATCAAAGGTCATTTAAGATCACCAGAGGTCAGACATCTGAAAATCAAATAGATATACAAACAGGAAGCTTGCATGGAATTCATAGTTAGTTGTGTAGATTCACCAGGTGAATTTCCGAATGATTTTGTTACCTGTAGGGGTCAAGGGTCCTTTGAGATGAAAAATTGAATAATCATATGTGCAGTGTTACATTGAATGTTCTAACTTGTAAAACTTAGCAATAACTCACTACTGTTGGCTTTCTGTTTTTTGTTGATGCATTTGTGTTAAAATTGATCAAATCAGAAGTAAACATGACTACGAGCGAATGTGTACTTTCAATGGACATTCTATGTTTTTCTCACGATGTGACCATATCGATACTTCTATGTTGAATGTTGACAAAGTAAGCTGGGATTTTTTTGGGGGGGGATTGTCATATTTTCCTTTGTGATTTCTAAATAAAATACACAGGGATCTTTTCTGCATTAATTTGGCATTTCTCCGTATGTAAACTGTTTAGAAGGAGGTGTTAAGACTGGTCTCAAATTGACACACAGTGCACGGCTTTTACCAATTGATGAAAGATTTATGAAGGATGTATGAATGTGTCGTCTATGATGGTATTGGATTCATTGGTAATTTGTGTACAGCAAATGGAGTCGTGCAATATTAGGGTCCTGAGTGACAATCATGTATAATCATGTGCAAGTCATAATGTACAGACATACATCTTTGTTTTTTACAGCCTGCAATGTACAAAGTGCAAACAACACAATCACATATAAAATGGTCATGTCTAACTAACACAAGCCAAGCAAACAGATGTAACCAATACAGGAATATTTTCTGTCTAAAGACGGCAGGCTAAATTATGGATAAATTGTTCCTCCGTATGTAACCTGTTTAGTAAGAGGTGTTAAGAATAGTCTCAAATTGACACACAGTTCAAGACTTTCACCAATGAAAAGGTTTATGAAGGATGTATGAATGTGTCTTCTCGGATAGTAAAATTGGTAATCTGTGTACAACAAATGGATTTGTGCAAATTGAGGTCCTGTGTGACAATCGTATAGGATCCTGTACATGTCGTTATATACAGACATTCATACTTTTTTATAACCTGCAATGTTCAAAGTGCAACAACACAAGCACATGTATAAAATGGTCATGTGAGACTTACACAAGCCAAGCCAACCGATGTAAAAATCTTGAACACCAAGGGCAGCATTCTTCTTTTAGCTACATCAATTATGCACAACATGCATGCTCTATGTGGGTGCACAGTTGCCACGTACATTAACACACTGATTGTAGTCGAGTCAGATTTGTGCGTTATGATAGCCCCGCCCTGCAATTGAATAATGGCAATTATTTACACCATCTCTTGCCTGTTGTAAATGAAACGAACTGCATTGAGTTCTTGTAATGCAGGGGAGGAGAGGTAAAGGAATGATGGACTCAGTTGTCCAGAATTGTTATCCAATACTGTACATGCCAATGCTCAGTCAGTTGTATCATATAATTCAGAACCGTCAATGGAAATATCATGTAGAATATACAAAAATGATTTGACAATAGAAATAAAATAGCCTCACAAAGCATTTACAGAAGGAATTTTTTTTCTGCAGAAGGGTTCAAAACCCAGCTTTCTAGCACACCCACTACCTTTTTGGGGCACTATAGTGGCTAGGTGGTCTTCAAGCTACTCTATGCAGGAAGAGTCACATAAGTGAAGTTAAAAAAACGAATCTTCCGTGCAATCGATGGCAAGTCATATCTGGACCATTCAAAACCGATTTTTAAAAAAATACAACGCCCTAACCGTTTTTGATATAACTAAACGTCTAGTAGCCGTATTCATGTTCCAATCCTGCTACAATTTATTACTAAATTTCCTCTTCGATTTGTTTGCTCCTCGTAGTCATTGTTACTGCACCAGCGATAGTTCTGATTACATTCCCTTTCTGTAGTCTCGCAATTAGCCAGCGTAACATAAGATATTCAGGAATGTTCTCCCAGACTCGATCAAAAAATCTTCTTCCCTCCTAAGCTTTAAAAGAAATTACAAATCCTTCTTCCTATCTGATTATTTTTAATTTACATTTTTGGTTCCTTGCTTTAGCAAAAGGAACCTATGTAGTCAGGTTGGCGTGTGTGTGTGTGCGTCTGTGACACTTGCTTGGGTACACTGTAACTCAACAAGGGAAAGTTGGACTTAACTCAAACTTGGTATATAGATCCGCCATAGTGAGAAGGTGTGCCCTATTGTTTTTGGTGTCTGTGAAGTTCACCAAAGGTCAGTTAGAGGCCAAAAACCCAAAATATTAAAACTGCAGTGCCAATGTGCGACAAGGTTGATATTTTGGGACAAGTTGTGAACTGGTTAGGGAAACATTTTGAAATTTAACATTCGTGTGATCAGAGGTCACCAAAGGTCAAGTAATGTTAAAAAACAAGTATTTTTGCGATAACTTGAGAACGAATTGTCCGTTAGGGTTGGGAGTTGCTTCAATGTAATCCAATTGCTGACCCGCATCTGGGTGACCCTTGACCTCAATTTGACCTCTGGTGACCTTTAAGTGTTTTGGGGATTTTTACAGTTTTGATGCTATTTTCAGATGTCAAAGGTACCTTCTGATCATAAATGTCAATAGGTTGACCCTGTGTGACCTTTGTGTGTGAAGTTATAATGGGGTCAAAGTTTTCAGTCGGAGTTAGGATGGCTGTACATACTTGTCGTGTTGAATTTTGGAATTAGGAGATCAAACTACATCTGAAACCAAGGTCATAGGTCACATTAGAAAAAATGTGCTTATTTTGGGAGAAAACGGGCGAAAAAGAAAATGTTTGGTTTTGATGCTAGTTTTGGATATCAAAGGTACCTTCCGATCAAAAATGTCAAATGGGTTCACACCCCGGTGAGCTTTGTGTGTGAAGTTATACAAGGTCAAAGTTAATTTTCAGACATTTAATGCAATAACTCCCAGTGCCAAAGTGTGACACGGTTGATATTTTGGGACAAGTTGCAAATGGTATAGGGGAATATTTTCAAACTTAATGGTCATGTGATCCAGGGTCACCAAAGGTCAATTAATGTTAAAAAAATAGTATTTTGGGGGAGCAAATGGGCAAAGAAAAAAATATTTGAATTTTTATAGTTTTGATGCTATATTTACGTCTTACCGATCAAAAATGTCAATGGGTTGACCCAAGGTGAGCTTTGTGTGTGAAGTTATACAAGGTCAAAGTTAATTTTCAGACATTTAATGCAATAACTCCCAGTGCCAAAGTGTGACACGGTTGATACTGGTTAGGGGAACATTTTCAAACTTAACATTCATGTGATCCAAGGTCACCAAAGGAATGTTAACAAATTAGTATTTTTGCGATAACTTGAGAACGAATTGTCTGTTAAGGTTGGGAGTTGCCTCAATGTAATCCAATTGTCGACCCGCATCTGGGTGACCCTTAACCTCAGTTTGACCTCTGGTGACCTCTAAGTGTTTTGTGGATTTTTACAGTTTCGATGCTATTTTCAGATGTCAAAGGTACCTTCTGATCATAAATGGCAATAGGTTGACCCCCGGGTGACCTTTGTGTGTGAAGTTATGCAAGTTCAAAGTTCATGTTTAGACATTTAATGCAAATAACTCCCAGTGCCAAGGTCTGACACGATTGATATTTTGGGACAAGTTGTGAATGGGGTGGTGGAACATTTTCAAACTTAACGGTCATGTGATCTGAGGTCACCAATGTTATCATATCTGTTGACCCACTTGTAGGTGACCTTATATTTCTTACATTTTCGACGCCATATTTCTCAAAAGTGCCTTCGGATAAAAAATCCGATCACAATTTGTGATCACAAAAGTGTTGGCTATAGTGTTGGTTACTTTATGGGTACATGTAGGACCACAATTACTTGGACTATTTGAGCCCAATCT
>JAIPMN010136164.1:0-10990 GCA_020650975.1 Apostichopus californicus | reverse complement strand
ATATATATATATATATACTATATACATATACTATATATATACTATATATATTATATATGTATACTATATACACTTTATGTATACTTTGTATGTTCTCACTATATTTTAAAAACTGTACATAGTTTTTCAGTTTTTGCATTCATATTAAAAAGTTTATATGTTTGAAATAGCATCCAGCTGCTTAAAGTGCTGGGATTTATGTTGCTATATGTTATCTGTTAGACAAAAGGTGAATTGACTCTTTGTTTAGGTATAGAATTTACAGTAGCACACTGCTTAAGTAGACTGAGTGCAAAGTGCATTTGCATATCCTAATTACGAGCAAGGGTTGAAATAAGGATTTGTGGACCAGGAGCCACTTTCTAAAAACGTGGCTCCTGGTTCGCGGCAATTTCAGTAGGACCAGGAGCTATTTTCTCACTACCAGGAGCTAAAAAGGAGAAACAAAATTCAAGTACGGCATGTACGTACGTATCAGTACAGGTGTTGTGCGATATATAAACCATGTGCACCAGTGCTATTGCATGTGCATGTGCATGCACTCGATCGATCAGTGATTTATCAAATCGCTAGCAGTTACTATATAGCACTAGCATGCAATGTAGTTTCAGGCTTCTGTGCAGCGCATGATAAGGCTGATATTTACAGGAGTATGCGGGCGCTTATTTGCCGACAAAGTAGCGCCTGTGCGTATTGTACTGTCATGTCCAGGGGCGCTATTTTAGTGCTTGCGGGCGTGAATAGCGCCTGGGCGCCCGCTTATTTCAACCCATGTTTACGATTTGGTTCTTTGACTTGCGGTTCTGGTTATTTCAATTCACTCTGTGCATATATTGGTATAACCAAGAAAACAACCAACCCATTTAAAACTATGCACATTCAATTTGTCCTTTTACAATTCTTGGTTCTTTTAGTGGGCCAAGAAGTACAACATGGTGATAATATCACCCATACTGGAAAGAGATTCCTCTCGGGGAGATATTTTGCAAAACACGGCCGGTGAGTTAAGTTTTGAATCTTTCCCAGATACAATTTTTTGGCAAATGTGCTAATTTTAACAAGGAAGTATTAATAACAATTGAATCTCTCTTGGTTAGAGCCACATCTTAATGCAGCGTTTAGTAGCATTATGAATTATGATTTGATATTTTAGAAAAATATCTACATTATTTTAATAGTCAGATAAACAGAAACTTTATCAATAATATTTCATTTTGCTTGAGGTAATCGACATTCCCACTGTAGTCTATAATTAGTTGGAACTTGGAATTTTTCTACAAATTTACCAGAACACATGCTTAATATACATTGTTTAGTGCTTTATGTGCCAAGAACAAATTTTGCTGTTGTTGTTGAAACGGCGATAAATGGTGACTGAGGTATATTTGCTTATTTTTCATATTTTTATTTTATATTTTTTATTTTATATTTTATATTTTATATTTTTTATATTTACATATATTTGCTTACTCGGTTGTCTTCCGATCTTTGTAGTTGTCATCTCTAACACTGGGCAGGTCCTGGGAAAGAGCAGCAAAAACCACATCCCAAGAGTGGGAGATTTTAACGAGGTACGACCCCATTAAATTTAATATTCTTTGTAGCGTGAGCTGGGTGACATATGCACAACATATTCTTAACATTTAAATTTACTTCAAATAATGGATCCTAATCCTTTTTTTGAAGAGTGTTTGCCAAATAATTTGTTTCCATTTTCGGAATAAGAACATTGTAAAAGATTTTACCTGTGTGAAGAGAGTCATTGTGATAATTTTTGGATGAGGAGTGGCTTTTCCTTGGGGAACGTATGAACCGAAAGAACCAGTGCAGCTACATTGCCCCATAGGTCAGATATCTTTGAAGCTAAATTTTCTACATCAGATTGGTCCAAACAGTCATGATTGGTGATAAATTTCTTTTGCCGTTTTTTTTTTTGCAGTCCACCTATTACTTTGAGGGCAGTACTGGCCACAGAGTTTTTGAAACTCAGTTTGGTAAGTTAATAAATTTAGTAAGTCACAATTTGTCACTTTTTTTCTTTTTTTTGTTAATTTGTCTTGGAGATTGTCGTACCATGATCTTTTTTTCCTGGAAGGGTTCTTTTAATTTCTTTCTGAAGGATTGGAAGGGAAAAGGAGAAGATAATAGTCCAATGTATGGTGTTTTTCCTTACGAACGATGACATTTCAATGTACAAAGAGTTTACACTTTGTCTAAAGTCGCTTAAGTTTTAAATGTGTATACAAGACAAATTAAAATAGTGCATACTGTATGTTTTTTGTATATCCGCTTTAAATTCTGTATTTGTTTATGGGTTTTTTTTAACTGCAGGTTGCAATTTAAGAAATCTGTCTTCCTTTCACGTAAGAGGCCAGTATTATGTAAAAGCAAGAGCGAAATTCTGAAGTGCCAGCTGAAATTTTGCTGTATTTTTTCACGACAGGTCCCATTTTAACAAATCATTTTAACCCCCCTGCAAAATTTGATCAGACAAGAACTGGGTTCTGTCATAATGCCAGATATATTCAATAATTCAGATGTTATTTATTGTTGTTCAAAACACGTAGCTGTATTTTAGACATAGCAAGTGCCGTTTTATCAAACCTTTTTTTTCACCACCTTCTAAAATGAGGTCTTAGGAAGCAAGAACTGGCTTCTTTAAATACCAGCATATTTTCTAAAGTGCAGAAATTGATGGTTTGGTCCCTTATAAGTTTGCTGTATATATAAATATGTTTATATCATTGCAGGTCGCATTGCCATCAACATATGTTATGGACGACACCATCCTCTCAACTGGCACATGTATGGCATGAATGGTGCAGAGATAGTCTTCAATCCATCCGCAACAGTTGGTGGTCTGAGGTGAGTTTCATCCCGGGTCACATAATTCTACCCTCTCACACCTATAATATTTGACCCATGAGAGGGTTCACCATCCACAGGCGTGTTCCTGTTTTGTTGACCGCTCGGTTGTTGCAGACCACACAATTGTGATATTGCTTCACTCAATAAGCCAATACCAAGTCTTATAATTAAGATGGCATAGCTCCCAACTCTCGAGAAGGCAAATGCTGGTCCATGCCACGAAACGCTGTCCTGGGGGAGGGGTATAAGGGGAGGGGCTGTCCCCCTCCCCTTTTGCTTTTTTTGGGAATCCTGGTGATGCCTACATGTAAAATGGTTGCACTTAGAAAGGCTTTTGTCACCCAAAATGTTCTGAGAAATATGCATTTTTTTTGTGTGTAACATCAATAAATTGAATAGTAGGTGATAATTCATTCTTTCCCGTGGCAGGAAAATGTTCGCTGCTCGCCCCAATGAAAGAAATATAGGCTAATTTGAGGTTCAAATGATGCTGTTAAGGAGGTTTTATACTCTATTATGCTAAATGCTAAAGAAATGATGGTTGCTAAGTCAACATTTGATGCAATTTTTTTTTATGTATACTTGACAATTACAATGCGGGTTTTTCGGACGCTTGCGCGGGTCAGCGGGTTTGGGTGTTAGAATGCAGGTCCAACCCGCGAAATGCGGGTCAGTTGGGAGCTCTGAGATGGGTTATGATACATACAACATTTATACCATGCTGGTCTTCTCTTAGTGATAACACCTGTAGTTTAATACTGTACTTTGTTCTGTTGATCATTAAATTGTTATTAAATACCATGTAACATTTAAACAATGTTTGATAAACAGTTGGTTCGGCTGATGGTCAAATGTAAAAATTTGCCTTCCTGTTTGAAAACGAAATGTGCCCATTTACTTCCCTCAAGGGTATTAATTACTGTGAATGACTGTGAACTTGGGTGGTTCTGAAAACATTCTTGCATTTTAAGAAGTTGCTTGCATTTTACTTCAAGAGTAAAGTTAGGTTTAGTATTAAAAGTGTAAATACCGTATATTTGGACGTGGGTCTCGTTTTAGATCTTTCTTTTATTGTCTCGTACCAAAGCGAGCCGATGTGGTCCATCGAAGCCAGGAATGCCGCTATTGCCAACACTTACTTCTCCGCGGCCATCAACCGAGTTGGAACAGTGAGTCCTTGCTATGTTCTCCCATGTTTAATATCTGTAGATAAGATAGAAATAGTAAGAGATGTAGATTCTGTGATAGAGACAAGGTTTGTTGTCAAGTCCATTATATTTTGGTTTGTAGTTACATAGTTATTAATGTTTCATTGAGTATTAGAAACTTTTTTCAAGATTAGCACAAATGTAGGGACACTGTAAGGTTTAAATAAACTTTGTAAAGAGAAGTACACTTTTCAGAACATCTCCCTGCTGTTAGTAAGGGTCTACCACACTTTAACAGTAAATGTACCCAGGCCTAACCTAATTGGCATGTAAGAGGAGGGATTTTTTTTTATTTTCAGCTAAAAAGCATTATTATGAGTAGTATTATACTTAATATGGACACATATACCTGCACTATCCAGACACATTGTGACTGGGGGTTGGCTGAAAATGACAAAATAACCCCAAAATAAAGTTTCCTGTACTGTGCTGTACAGTACTGTAGTATGTCATTCGTAATTATCCTCAAATTTGTTTAATAATTTGGGAATACGTTATTGGCAGTACTGTTCAAAGGTGATTGGAAGTTAAATATTAAAACAAAGACACATTGTTTACTATTAATGGAATGTGAAGTGCTAAACAATCGGAATAACATGTACTATACAATGATAAACAAAAAAAAAATGGTTGAATTTCTGCTTCAGAATAATTCACAAGTTGGATAAAAGAAAAATAGCCAATTGTTGGTTTTACTGCAAATCTTTCACAATCACACTGTCTCCTTGTTTACTCTCTGATTTCTCCTTCTAAAGGAAGTATTTGAAAATGAATTTACCTCTGGAGATGGTAAACCAGGTAAAGTTTATTTTTAATCTTTACACTTTAGAAGAGTTTTCCTGACGAGTAATAAGATGAAAGGTTATTGTTGCATGTGTTCAAGAGTAAATATACAAACACACAAATGCATTATGACATTTTTGAGCCATTAAAAGTGAGAAGAAACTATATAGATCTTTCCAAGTTGGTATTTTGTAGCAAAGGTCTCAGTTAAAACCTCAAACTTACCTCCAGTGGCTGTTGGTTGTACATGTCATTCTAAATAGTTTCATTCAAAGTCATGTGACCTAGAGGATATTTTGTTACTATCGCTTGAATAAAAACAAAACACAAAAACAAGTTATGATTAGTTTTAACAGATACTTGTTTTAGATATGGTTATGGAATTTATGAAAATGCTTGCTTCATTTCTTCGCATCTATTGTTTTCCATAAATATCCATTTATTTACATCTATTATTGGTTTTATTTTTCCTTTAACAGCTCACAAAGATTTTGGACATTTCTATGGTGAGCAGTATTATTATTTGTTTAAATTTTTCTTTTTTAAACCTGAATGAAAAGGGCCCTCTTCATAAGACGAAAAAGTGCTGTTTTTGTTTAATATGTAAAATACCCCGTTTTCAATTGTTGTAAATTATGACCCTAACACTTTTTCGCCGGTCCTGTTACTTTTAAGCTTTAAATGTCCCGGGAAAAGAATATGTTTGGTGTTCATGATAATTTCTATAATTATATAAATAACACATTTAAATTACATAGATCATACAGTATGTAGGTAATTGATGGAGTAGATATCATAAGAAAGTTAAACAGGATTCATGTGTCCATCTCTCAGGCATTGTAAAAACTCCCTTTGACGGGTAACGCTAGCATCTGAGCGGAATGAAAAAAGTTTTCCTTCTATTCTACGTTTACAGGATCCAGCTATGTAGCAGCTCCTGATGGAAGCCGTACACCTGTGAGTACTTGATCGTTGTATTCTGTCTAAAGTTATCTCGGAGATAGTTTCCTCTTGTGGGTTATTGTACATGTTGCTTACCCCTGCTCACTTCCTCTGTGGTCGTATTAACAACCTCTGACCTCAACGTTCTTTATTTGTACTCCTTTTTATTTCCTTCGTAAGTTTTAATCCTTTCATTTAAAAGTTACGCTAAAACAATTTGAAGTGAAAATGAACTAACTTCAAGTATATTTTCTGTCATAGAGCTGTTTTTCCTTGTCTCATTGAAGGCCAAATCTTTCCACAGGTGGTCTTGTGAAAGTTCACTTGTGCATGTCACAGTGTACCCATTCCCCTCCCCTCCCCCCCGGCCCCGCCTGTATTCTGCAGAATTCTGCCTATTTTAGCCGCTCCCATTAACTTTGTTGAACATTTTCGTTATTCTCATCACCAGATCCACTCTACTATTATTAATTATTAATTATTAAAGTAAATTGTGAACAAACCTTGACTGGGAATTTTTTTTGAAAAGAAAAAGTTTTGAAACAGCCAAAAAAAGAAAAGAAAAGAAAACATAAATAATTGATTAGAGAGGGATTTGATATACTGTAATTAGCAGGAATGGTAAACAGCATTCAGTGTAGTTGGTTGCATGTCTTGTAGAATAGTTTCATTAAACACGTCGGTCTTTCTTTTCCAGGGCCTATCAAGAACGAGAGATGGTCTGCTCGTGACTGAAGTCAACCTGAATCTGATCCGTCAAATCAAAGATAAATGGTGCTTCCAGGTACTGACGCAACTTTAATGAATTATTTGAGGAATAAAACTCGTTCGATTGGTTTGTAAACTAATCTTGCCGGAGTTGGTCCTTCGTTAAGATAAGGAAGGCCAACTCTTAATTACTCTAAATTACAAGCCTGCATCTTAATTACCTGTAATTACCTGAGGAGTATTAAAAAATAGTCGTTTCATATTGGAACCTGTGTTGATTCTGTACACGCTCAATAACAGATAATTCCCATTCCAGATTGGATAAAGGTTCCTTATAAAGCAATTAAGCAAACCCATAGCTTTGTAAAAGATCAGGTATATGATAGGGTATGTTGTTTTATGTGGCTACTGACTGTCAAGGCAAGGCTTTAATATCTTGCTGAATTTAGTCCTTAAAGTGAGTCTGTTGTATCCCATATGTCTTCTTGTAACTCGAAACTCGCACTCTGTGCAAGATAATGGTTCTTAAACAATCATGCCGTTAATAAATAACTTCCACCTGAAAGGTCTCCAATACAGCAGTAGTATTAAGATCCTGTAGTATTTGTCTCTCTAATTTCTTCTCCGGCTGTCTCGTTCTCTTTTCAGATGACCGGCAGATATGACATGTATGCCAGAGAACTGACCGAGGCTACTACTCCGGGATTCCAGCCAGATATAATCAAAGAAAACTAAAAAACACACCAAAACTATGACTGAAATCTAGTAAGGTGGATAGTGTATGACAGTATCAAGTGATATCCATCACATTTCTATCCTACCACAAGTTCGATTTTCTTTCTTTCCCATCATGTTATGATAAACGTATGTATATCCTCTAAAAGGAGATATTTTATGTCTTAAACAATGACCAAAAATTTACTAACCAAAATGAAAAAAAAAACTATGTATATAGATCATACTAATACAGCTGCTCTTTTTATTTAGGAAGGTAATATCTCTGAATCAGGCAAAGTTAGATAAATAGCAAATATAATATTGGTTGTTTTGTTACATTTTAATGGTGTGAGTGCCCTCTATAAGGAAATGACAACTCTTGTACTTGATCTAAATTGTGTTTTTGCTTTGACAGCAGATATACCAAACATCTACAGAAATCGTCAGTAAATTTTACAAGCCCGAGTGACAAATTTATCATGATCGAGTAGATATCTTCTATGCCTCACATATAAGCGATCTTCCAGTTCACAAGCTAGGACTTTGTTAGATCGAGTCCAATCATTTTTAGAGATTGAAGCACATGGTTCGGTTTTGTATTAAAAATGTCTGCATACTACAGTAGAGACCAAATGCAAAAATGCAAGAGATTTCAAGTTGGCAATATTACTCAAGTTGACAACACTGGCAGTTATAATCACATATTTCATATTAATATTATCTTACTTTGTTGCCATGACTTTAACATCATCTATCTCTTTGATTGGAATTTCCAAAACTCTTGAACTCTTGCCACCTAAAGACTTAATATCATATTGGACATTCCTTGTAAGGAACCTTGTAAGAAATTGGCACAAAAATACAAAAAATAAATCCAGACATGATTTTCTGGTGACTTGTATTGCAAATGATTTTTTTAAAACCGTTTCATTCCATTTTGTTTTAATATAAATAATCATTCATATAGTAACGATAAGACATATGTAGGTTAACTAATGAAACACCATTACTGGTTAAAAAAAAACAAAAAAACAAAATAGGTCTTTGTGACAAGTTTAAAGGTACAATTACAATACAGAGGTTACATGTTGCCACCTACCACTAGTTTAGATGGTATCTTGAGGGATCCAGATGTGTTAAAAAAGAACCATAAGGACATCATCCCATCAAGTTCACTGTTAGTTTGGGGTTATTTCACCAGAAATGTTATACTACTTGGAAGAGTCTAATCACTGATTGTTGTGTTGTTATGGCAACGACAGGCCAACTGTGGCACTGTATCAGATCACAATTATTCCACATACACCGATTACTAAATCGGTATGTGTCAATTTGAATCAACGTTATACCAGTGAATTTTGGAATGTACCGATTTAAATTGGTATGCACCCCCCCCCTTCCCTGCTTGCCAAATGGCTAGTGCTTCAATTACAAAACAAGTACCTTTAACAAATTGTACCAGAGTTATTGACAATTCATAATCATGGACGTTAAAATATGAATCTAAGAGACTGACTTCGGTCAGCTTGCGGCTTTGATAAGCCAATGATGGCTTCTTTGCGAGTTCCTGCAGTAGGATCTAAAATAAATACATACATACAAATCGTACACAAATTATTTTTAACAAACTTGTGGTGCTCATCAACGATTATATCACATTATGAAAGTCACAAGAATATCGCCAAGGAAAGAAGTAATTTTTTAAATAATATATTTTCCTCTCTGTTTCATTTTTTAAATCATATCTTGTCAATGTTGTGCGACAGAAAATAAAAAACCTTTTCCATTAGCTATCCTCACATACTGTCATTTTGAATATGTCACAATTAAGGTCCATTGTTAAACAGCTTCAAAGTTATGGATTATTATGAATTATTAAAAAAGAGTACATTACATTTGTGAATCACATACAATTGTCTTAATCTACTATACATATCAGACATCACATCCCAAACACTTTACGGATACTTTTTTAAGAATGAACATGTTTCTGTCATGTACGAACAAGTTGTTGTGTAAACCTTAATTTTGTTAAAAATTCAACAAAAAAAAAATTCTTAACAACTACAGTAGTTTTTTCTTTTATTCCAATTAAACTTGATGATTTTGTTAACCATAAAAGGAAAATTTTCTTTGAGAGAATTTCTGAGTAAAGAGCAAAGATATAAAAGTACAACACAGTGTTTCCTTGATGCCTTCCGTTTCTCAAACGTGATGAGAAAATCATTACACCTTGTTTTTGTCATGATTGTAAAGATTTGTTGAATAGCTTTTAAAATGTTCATACAAGACTTTATCAAGATCTGTAAACATCTTTGTTTCTTGCAAGACTAATACCATATTAAGGCCTCAACTTTGACCTGACAAGCGAATAAAAACTGCTATCTTAATGTCATGTCATGTGCCTTATGAAAGTATGCACACTAGTTTGGGTATTAATGTATTTCACATTAATTTTTTTTATGTAGGATGAGAAATTCTTTAGCAGTTAAGATAATATTCTGTGGTAATAAGTAGGAACCATGTTTAACGGTAATCGTTTCGAAAATCAGATGGACATTTTCATAGTCAGCGCAGTAGTCTGTTTTCGAGAAGTGGGAAGGGGAGACCGCTGGATGTCACAGTAGCAGGTAAAGGCTATGGTTTGGGTTTTTATTTCTTTATAATCATAATAATAATAATAATCAGTAGTTATTTTTATGATGCACAAGCGACCACAAATGTGGGAGAAACTCGCAAGGGCTTATGGATTACTACTTACAAGTCGGGTGGCTTCCAATTCAACATTTTAACTCAAATTTGGAAATTTTAATATCACACCTCTAATATAAAGATGGAATCTGATTTTAATGTCACACCTCTAATATAAAGAAAACTGACAGATAAGATCATTTGTAAATCAAAAATATTTTTACTACTTTCAAATAGTACAGGGATACAGTGAGATTCAAATTCATATTAGTACATCTGGGATGTCACTTTTTAATAGTTTGGATATTAAATTTCATAGGGTACATTATTTTTCTTGAAACTTTGATAATCACTGCTGCCTGTACTCTCAAATTAATGGAAGTGATAATTATTCAGTTATGTACATTGATATTTTTGAGATGTAGAATGTGATATTATTACTATTATTAAAATCAGTGCAAGAACACATGATAATTCATATGAAATATTGAATATTTATAAACAAATGACCTACAAGTGCTCTAGCAGAAAAACACTATTATTATGTCTTCCTGCAAGGTCCTGAATATCTAAAAAAGATAAATAAATAAAAACAAGGAATTTAGAAAGAGGCAATTTAGGAGAAAAATTGGGTCGGAAGAATGGACCGAGTGGAAGGGAAAGAAGGATTATGAAACATGACATAATGAGTTGTTTGAATGGAAACTGTTAAACCGAATGTTGAACATTTTATCAGGTACAAGTGGGTAGTGCGAAAAAAAAATTCCGTACTCTTTAAGATGGCACATCCCAAAGAAGAAATAACAAACTATAATCTATTTTCAGTGTTAGTCAGTTGTAAGTCAGTGCTCGACACTAGAAAGTCATTATAATGAATAGTGATATTGAAACAATTTTTTTGCTACATAATTCCTTTTTACATGAAATAAAACATTTCCGAATATTTGAATATAATTATCAAACAATTTAATTTGGAGAGACATCTTTGAAAGTTTAACAGTCGAGCAAACTTTACGTTCTAATTTCGACGAGTGGGTGCATTTTTTAGACTATATAACTTGTTTTTCTTTTTT
>JAIPMN010136071.1:0-22614 GCA_020650975.1 Apostichopus californicus | reverse complement strand
GCTCCGCTTAGATAGTCTTGCTGGCAGGTTTGCCCCCCCCCCCACTTTCACAACTCAAATCCCGCCCCTGACTACACACATAGACAGTTTGGAGGTTGTTCATCCTGGAACGCCATTTTCATGCTCACTGATATGATGTGATATCTGCTGTATGCTTAACAAATTCTAGTAATTGAAATGAGACTGAAATAAATAACTTTTATCTGTTTATTGTGCGATGCCCACATTCTTTTCATTTCGAAAGACGCACAGTTTCAAGTTTACTACACACGGAAGGCTTCGGTTCTCTATCTGCCTTCAGTTTAGGGTAGATCTTGGGATTTTCATACCTAGATATCGCTAGATAATGCTAGATATCCATACAGTACAGTACAGTGTCCTTAGGATTTTTCGGGGCCTGATCTTGGAAATTGCAAAATCGGGAGTGGTCACACTCCATGTAGGTCAGTGGACGTCGACCTCTAGACGTCACTAATACACAACCCGATCACTTGTTATCGATGAAGTGGCGTGTTGCCGGATTTTGTCAAGGGCTTGGTACTACGGGCGAAAGTCATTAATTAAATTTCGTAACTCATTTGGAAGCGATTAGAAGGGTTGGGCGTAGGGTTCTGGGATTGTGGGGCGCGCGTTTTTATGCAGATGGGAACAATCTCAAAGAGTGATGGGTGCGTCCGCCCCCTCCACTACATGATATTCACAGGAGATGTGCTCAATTTTCCAATCGCATGCGGAATTTATTTTTAGATTCCTTGTACGAGTTACGGTACTAGGTTTGGGGTAACAAATAGCATTCAGGTCGGAGTGTGTAGCATTTTATCTTTGGATGACAGTGTTGCATCGAAGGACATAGGTCTAGTGCAGTTCGCATATAGATCCTGGTCTAATACCGAAATGCGTCATGTTCGAGACCAGCCACAGTTGGTTTCATAGCACAATTGTACAATTGTTTAAGGCGTCCATTCACACACGCGTTATGATAGACCATATGTAGTATAATTATATACATTAGTGAGAGAGGAAATATAGAAACGTCAAAATTGGAGTTGTCGGTGTAACGGGTAGTGTGCGGCGCACGCGCCTTCCGTCATCCTCGATCCGTCACTGACTACCCTGTTTAAATAATAGGGATCAGCGATGTAATTATGTCACTGTTCCTCTCTCTCTTCCCAGTGTCTTGGCGTTTTTCTTCTACTCCCTCCATTTCTCCTTTTTCTCTCTTTCTTCTCTTTCTTTTCCCTTCCATCCTCTCCTTCCTCCTCTTCCCCCCTCTTTTTTCCCTTTTTTCTTCTCTTTTTTTCCCCTCTCCTCTTTTTCTTACCCGGGGCGCGTGCCCCCAACGCCCCCTGGATACGCGCCTGATATGTGCTTGACACATTTGTATATGCATTGTTAACATTACATGTGAGAGCCATAAAATGTCTTATTTTTCCCATCGAGTTTAGTGTTAAATCTGATGGAACTGATCTAATAGTCGGTGTGTTAGACTACATAGTCCAGTCACTTTAACTGATGAACGTCAACTGCTTAAAGTGTTGAAAAGTAGAAATAGAAAAGGAAACAAATATTGTATTCGATAAGGAAGACAGGTCTAATAATAATGATAAGAATAAAAATTAAACGAAAAAAAGATGAAATGAAAAGAAAAGTTCTTCATTCCTGCCTGACTAAACTTAAATAAAACAAATATTAATCTGTTCATTATGTTTCCAGTTCATATCAAATGTTACAAAAACAAACCCTTATATCTCATAAATACGTGTGCAGTGGATTATGAAAAGTGTGAGTTTTCTGTGAGGCTTTTACCGTCTCAGTGTTGTTTATTTCTTCTTGTTTTCGAGACTTCATATTCATCTTCAAATCACTTAATATATTACCAGTGACTTTCAAATCATTTTACCCCTTTTTTTAATTTTTTGAAATTGAAGATTTTGAAAACCTGGAATAATTTTAAAGATAAGATATAGATGCATTTGCAGTTATCATCATGCAAATATTGGGATTATCAACTGCATTGATTGCCTTCTTGTTGCAAACATGATTGGTCCATTGTGTCAGCAGCCAGTGTCTTTATCGTCTGTACTATATCAAACTGATTCGAAAATCATCTGCAGAGGTTTTCGAGATTTGCAGAATAGTGTCGGAGCCTCTACATTTCCTTTTTGTACGAATTACTCGTCTAAATTTTAGAAAATTTTTTTCGTCCAAAAATGTTTGTGAAAATTCGGGCAATATGCTGAAAATTTTTCGGGCACCTACTGAAAGAAAAATAATTTGCAATGTGTTTTTCAATGGTTAAACTCATATTAGTATGATTATAATTATTGTAACGACTTCCCCAATAGTTCTAACCAATATGGAAGGATAACAACACGGGAAATGATTGTGTGCTGTTGGCATGTGATGTAATAATCGATGCATGCATATATGATATGCACATTAACATGTTGAACGCGCTAGGAGCGCGCGAAAAAGTTTCGTTATATATGTCGGGCAAGTCGTTACAGCCCCCCCCCCCCAAATCAAATTAGGCTCCTACGCTTATGGAGGCATGTGTGTGTAAGGTATATATAAACTCACTGCAAGTAATAAATAATAAAGACAAAGCGTGTGTATTGGCGATTTGTATAGAGCTAATGTACTAAACACAGTCGTTAGAGGTCGAAACTAAAGGAGGAGAATGAATCCAAATGTGACGCAAGAATTATTCATTATTCATTATAACAAGTAACGAATTGTCAACGAATTTAATGTATAATCTTCCATTTTCTCTGATAAATTCTTATATAATCGTCCCTGGCCCTACCGAGGGGATACCATTACACGGTGCCTTTTCAGGGACCTTAAGTTTCCTCGAAGTGGTCGAGTTTGATTTCCCAGATTTCGAAACAAAATGCTAGCATAGTTTATTTTTCAGCAAATGATAATGATGGATTCAAATGAGCCTCACATACGTACCTCAAGTAAGAGGATATTAATGTCAATGTGCTTCATACCGTTTGTCGTTATATAGTCATCAATTGAATGCTTGATACGTGTTACCGGAGGCAGATTAAAACGCTATACGTTCACTGTGAATTCTGGACTGCTCACATAGCGTAAACATCTTGTCGTATAGGTTTCAGTAATATGAAAGCAAATGCACCACTTGAATGGCATTAATCTATCTCTATTGTTATAAACTTGTTTCGAATAAGGAAGATGTGGTTCTTCAATGAGTATCGATAGAGTCCATAAGTGTGTTACGTGTTGGACATAACGGGGACTACTTGGTATTCCAGTAATGGCAGTTTTCTTCATCTGTTCATTGTTCATCAGAATGTAGTCCATTGACTTGTAAAACAAATAGAATAAAGAACAAGGAATCGGATAACAAACTAGTTTTATCCTGAGACGTGTACAACGAACAGATAGACCGAAGAGTTGAAGACATCCCGAAGATCATGTGCAGTATCTGTTCCCTTTCGAGGGGAATGGTGATACACACCTGACGATGATCACGCAGTTACAGTCTCGAAGCAAGGGGACTGGGGTTGAGAGCGGATCATACGTTCGGTAGTTTGGTTTTCGTGCCCAGGTGGTTTCCTGGGTGAGTTTTCTTAAAATGTATCCCCGGTATGCAATCATGGGAGAATGATCGACGGATAGATTTTCCTGTAACTTGATAACTCACTTCAATAATTAAATAATAAATAAAGCAGAATTTTAGTCTTGATATGTTAAAGTACAAAGAATACAGACAACTTTGAGTCCAATCATGTTTCTGTAGCTATTCCAGTATTTTTCAAGATATGTATCGTTAAATATACTTAATTTCTGGAATATTCGTTTAGGCTAACTTGATGGTGACGTCGGCTCCTCACTGCGGTTCTTATAGTTAATGTTAGTCGTTTGATTGTGAGGTAAACCAGAATATGTTCGTTAATATTCATATAAGCAACAGAGCACCCTTGGATGGCATTCAACATCATTTGTCCTTAACAAATTTGTTATAAATTATAAACATGTAATTTAAGACCATATCATCTTAATTTCTCCCATTGAGTTTTGTAGTGCAACTGAGGAACTAGTCTGATGGGCTGTGTAGTAAACTAAAAGGTCCAGTCACTTTAACTAATGAACCTCAACTGTTTAAAGGGTCATTCCAAAGAACAAACAAAAAATAAGTAAATGTACTATACAACCCTAGCTAGAACGCGAGCAGTGATTTTTAACGGTCCACGGCATATCAAAGTTAATTTTGTTCCTAAAGTTATCAAAACACATTTGGGGTATATTTTTTGTGAATCTCAAACAAAGTTCTTCAGTATCACTCAGTTTCCTATACTACCTACTATCCGGTATGATAATTTGCAACAACACTGTTGCTTATAATGGGACCATATTGACACTGGTACACTTTGGTTTTCTTGCAAAAGTGATATAGATTGAATTTTATGTATATTAAAATTTTATCTCATGGTCTTACTGGCTTGTATGTCTCTGGCATTGCAACGAATATAATGCTTGTTTTTGTGTAGGTTGTGTAAATCTTTGCCAACACATTTATGTCAAAAAATAAGTTTAATTAAGTTCCTTCAAACCCTAGTGAACTGCATGACTATTTGAATGTGGCATACAACACATAATCCATTACAATAAAATCCATTCCACCTTCAGAGTGACAAGAAAAAAAAAAACCGCTTTTGAGGTATTCGATGGCGCTAGTTTGAAACAGGGTGTTTTTCAATATAAAATAATTATATGGCCCTTAAAGGCATCCGTAGATTCACTTTTAGGAGAATAGCGCCTCATCAGGCCACGTATTCAGTGGACGGTGGCTGCAAGCATGCCGGTCGCAGAGAGTGTCCCCACCTCTGGCCAAAGGCAAGGATTCACGCACGCCACCTAGTACGCTTCTGGTCGATTTGACCGACCCTCTGCGCATCCTCCCGGGTTCTTTTGCGACAACAAGGGAGACATGGCACGGGATCCTAGGCCACAAAAAGCACCATACCTACAGCCAATGGTATTATCGCCAGAGGCCTGTCTTGAACCCTAGCCACGATTTACACGACCGACGAGGAATGAGTCTTTCGTCACCCTCTTAACTGCATCGGCCATCACATCAGCTAGTAAATTATGTGGTTGAATTAATATATCAAGACTTCAGCGTCGACTACTGAAAGAGAAAAAGAAATTTTAAACGTGTATAACCAACCATTGATGGAGTCGAACTCAGTTTCATCAGGTTACCAGTCCACTGCTCTACCCTCTGAGCCATTGGACCAGTTAACTTTTGACGAGCTTAAATTGGTATTATTGGTTGGATACAATCTATTGGTAACAGTAAATGACACTGCCTTCAACGAAATCTCTTTTCACCCTGTTTCACTCTCATTAGAACAACGGATCTGAATATCTTTATTAACAAGAAGCTCACCCGTCAATGTCTTTGTTTATATTGCAGAAAGCAGTAAGAATTTCGTTTCCTTTCAAGACGTAAATGTACAATAGGCTTATGCCCCGATACTATCTATGACTTCGAAGCAAGCAGTAAAGAAAAACGGATTCCATGAAATCTTCTTATTCACAAAAGGTTGCTTAAGATTATGCTCGCAAGAGAGTTCTTGCTGTAGGGTTGTCTCCCTTTACAACTGTATTCTATGCAGACAACCATGAACTGGGATTAAGCCTGAAATTTCAACAAACAATACCTGTTCACATTTCAAGACCTTTTTGAATGAGGAAGGGACAAAACTTATTAAGTCAAATACGGGGATCGGGAATTCGTAAACTACAAGACTTTGTTTAGTCCGCAGTGCCTTGATGTGTTTATTGATCCACTGAAACTGTGGTATTTGCGTGTACAGGCCAACCCAATGTCTGTCTTCCACACACATATATGAGTGTGTATTTAGTTTAATACAAAATAATAGAATCATCTTTATAAATATCAATTTTTTTCTATTTATCAGCCAACGTTGTTTACAATTGTTGCACTTTGAAAGACTGTGAATGGTAATGAGGAAGGGACGGTGACGAGGATGGGGTTTAGGTGTTTTTTTATAGCTTTTATATGTGCAATACATTTTGTCAACACTCTGACATGGTCGACTGTATCAGCAGCTAAAATATCTATAAAGCATAAGTTATAGGAGGCAATAACATCCCTTCCAAGGTCGTAGCCACTCTCCCTTCACCGCCGTCTATCCTTCTGATTTCATTTGCCGATAGATTACTGAACCATGAAAATTGTATCTTAGATTTCTATAACAAAGAAATAAACGAACGGCATAAATATTAAGTTTCCTCCCTCCTATTGAATTGAAAAGAGGTATTTGCGTCACCTCTCATAGCGTGTGGGTTTGAAATAATTGAGATAGAACAAAAAATGATTTGTCTTTCATCCAGAACTCTGCTTTAATTTATTATGTGTCTTTCATCCAGAACTCTGTTTTACTCAGTTTAACAAAGATGTTGTGTCATTGAAATAGGCGGACAAAAATTAGGTTTACGCATGAAAGGTATAAACGTAGCTCGGTAAATTGGGTAACCTTATGTTCGTAACCATGGTATCGTCTTGTATTAAGATCTGATATTGCCTTGGGTAACAAGCAAATGTGTCACGCTAACTTCATACAGTTTGGCGCAAATATATCTTATCATCAAGAACATGCAAAATTGAGTGGGACCATCATTTTTAATTAGACTATGGGCCAACGGAGACACCCCCTAACTAACTTTAACTTCATCACCTCACCCAAATTTATCCATGCAACAAATATAATCTTTAACAACAAGAACATCGTGTTATAAAGTATTGTAAGTGTTTTAAGTGTCAAAAGAAAGGAAGAACCAATGAGAACATGAGAACTATAGAAACATTATTTTTATTCCCTTTCAAGTCATGGAGGATTAGAGATTACGGTGATCCCAAGAACTAACCGCCATCAAATGGAAGGAAAGCTAAAAATAAAGCATTCTTATAAGAAATTCCCTCTGAAAAAATACACTTTATACAATCAAAATAGAGAGTTTATTTTTATCTATTTAAAACTTACGACATTAGATCGAAAGAAAAGGGAATAATACAACCGTGGCTTACTGTTTTCAATCTTTCAATCACATGAAGTGCGATTGGAAGAGGTCAGGCAAAGTTTCCCTCCTCACTAGTAGGGGGATTCTCATGTTATTTCATGTTATTTTGGTTGATTAAAATTAAATTTCTTTTATGTTTGTTCCCATTTATTTGTGTTTTGTATATTCTCTTGTAGTGGAATCTAGCAAATCAGTAGCCTATCAGTTGACACAGCTGAATTAAACCATGTGAACTGTAATAAATATATAATATAAGTATAGTACCCATAATGAGGGGAAAACAAAAGATTTTGTGTCATTGAAATAGGCGTGACATAAAAAATAATCAGGTTTAAGCATGATAGGTATAAACGTAGCTAGGTAAATTGAGTAACCGTACGTAACCATGGTATCGTCCTGTATTAGGAACTGGTATTACCATTGGGTAACTCGCAAATGCATCACGCTCACTCCATACAGCTTGGCGCAAATATATCTTGTCATCAAGAAAATAACGTGAGAAGAGGAGAGTAAGAAAAGACCGGTAGCAAAGCGAGGACTGATGCAGAAGCACGAAATAGGGCAACGCAGCGAAAGACCCCCCCCCCAAAGAAGAAAGAATAAGAAAAAGAGAAATAAAGCGAATCCCTTAAGGATTTTTCACCCCGCCATGTTTTTCGGTTAGCTAGGACCCTCATCTATCACACTCTGCTTGTTTGCCATTAAATTAATGGTTGGTGTCTGTGAGTTATGGTCAATTATGGCCAGTTGAGTACGCAGCTTCAGTCCAGTATAACTGTAGGAGTGACGTTTCGGTGCATACATAAGAATGTGGTTGTTGAATGTCTCTGGCATTCCTGTATGTCTAAAGTTTCGGTAATATGGCAGCTGATTTAGGAGTCTGCGACTTGTAATTTCTGTTGCTAGAGTTCTGTGTGCAACAGAGCCCTTTGACAGCCACCGCTTCTGTCTCTCCTCGTCCAGCAATTCTTCATGGCCACATCTACCTGGACGACCATCCGTACCAAAGACCCAATCATTGGTGACATGGTGCAGAATTCCTAGGAATGTTGCCTTCAACCGTGCTGCATCACCCAAACAAGACTTCGAGGAAAACCAGAAGTTATTTCGGATTGAAGGCATCCAACTTCTCAGTACCTTGTTTTCGCCATTTGGTGACACTTTATTGATTTTTTTGGCGATTCTCTTCGCTCCATGCCAAACATCATGTTGGTGTGTCACGTCCTGATATTTTTGAGAGTTCCTGGACAGAGATGGACAGAGAGCAGGCCAAAACAGCAGATGGTCGTTTGCGGTTCCAGTCGAGGTACAAAAGAACAGCGGGAGGTTCTCAGTGGTGCCTCTGAAGGAACATAAGAGATATGATTACTTGCCGGAGCTGATGAAGAGTGTTTTTTTTGCAGAGAGTCACTACACATGGTAGCATTGATCAGAATGTTCCCTTGCCGAGGATGATCCACGGCGTATTCACCCACGTATCTCAATGCTGCCAAAACCATCAATGCAAGAGCTGATACAGGAGCAAAAAAGTCGTTTTGAGCCAGGAACTTAGTAGTATGTACATGGTTGTTCATACAAACTTTAGTTTGTGTATACATAAGCTCTATTTTGTTTTCACAAGCAGGTCACATGCCATTACCCAGTTTTAATCATTATAGTGTGTGTAAAATTTACCTCAATTCCACACACTATTCAATAAATATTTTTTTTTGGATAATGTTACTCTATATAATTCTCTAGAGTAAGATATTCATTCCAATAGGCAATGCCCTCAACTTAATAGGAACTTTTGACAGAAGCATTAACCTGTCAGAAAGTAAGTGAAATATTGAGGGCTATATCTCCTCTCTATTTTCAGTTTAAAGTAGATTTTTTTTCTCATTAAATGTGCCCATTATTGCTGTTAAAGGAACTCCATACCTCATAAATTGATATGTTTAAACTGAAGACTATTATTGTTGCATTGTCTTTTGTGTTAAAGATTAATTGATTTGTAAAAGCTAGTCATTTGAGATGTCAGTTTGAACTGCAGTTTCTACTTCACATGTTTTTGGTTTTAAAGATAATCGTGACCTCTCCATTCAGGATTGCGTATGTGTGTGTGTGCGCATTTGTGATGCCCAGCTTGTAAACACGATAGCTGAAGAAGCGAAAGTCGGACCAATTTCATATTTGGTGTGTAAAAGTACCACATTGAGTACAATAAGCATATTGTTATTGGTAGAAGTCAAAGGTCATTTGAATCGTGTAAAACCTTGTAACCATGATATTGCTAAAGGATGCTTGGACAGATGTCATAATCGGTTTGTAGATGTACCATATCAAACTTATGGAGCTATAATTGGTCACTTGAAGTTAACAAAAGCCAAATATTTACTTCACTCCTCTCTTACCTGTCTCTCTACACTAAAACACCTTCCTAAACATAGGAAACTTAGACAGATCACATATTTGGTATGTAATTGTACCACACTGATTACAGGAAGCCTATTGTGGTGGGTGGAGGTAAAGGGTAAAGGTCGTTTGAGTTCACCAAGGGTCAAATTGTGAAAAAAAACATGTTTTACACAATATTTCAACAAGGACAGATGTCATATTTCGTATGTTGATGTATCACATGTAGAACAAGAAGCCTGTTGTTGAGGTCAATGGTCATTTTAGGAGAGCCTGTGTTATTTTAAATTTATTGTTTGTCACATCACACACTGCTTTTCACTGAAATACTAATATCAAGGATGGTGTACACCCTATACATTACTTCAGATTCATGAAGAAAACTGATCATGTCACATCATCAAAACCACAATGTACTTTTGCATTCTGGTTCCTATCCATGTTCGACATAATCAACCATATCTCAAAGGGAAGCACAAGTTGGTTCATATGCTACTTATATTTCATTCGATAAAATAAAACTAGATACATGAAGCAGATTACACCGTTTTCCTCGCAAAATATATATTTCTTTTTTTTTAGTCCTGTAATATGCCATTACCAATTGTAAAACCTTTGTAAATATTGTCTGCTGCTGGAAACTTTGTTCTGATGGCCCAAACACAACAGGATGGAATAACTCTCCTTCGTCCAGCACCAAGTCTGCCATGCTGCCAATATATGAATTGTTTGTAGGCGTAGTGTCTGTAGTTCTTGTTGTTACGAACAGCAATATCAGCCAAAATGTCCTCTGTCGACCTCATCGCCACTTCCAGAACATGTGCATTAGCACACACAGCCATGACTCAAAGAGAGACAAACATCCTGTATCCTGCAACACTTTTGCTCAATGTCTTGCAACATTTCTCTGCACCTACCGCAGACACACCATCCTGGAGTTTCAGTTGAATGGTATCTGTCTGTCGGTGCTGCAGAAGTTTCCATCATTAGGTAATCCATATAGGAACCTGGATTTCTTTTTAAGAGATCAGTGACCACAGTCTCTAATTCCTTCCTTTCCAGCTCATGCAAAAAGGTCTTTAAAGAATAAGATACAGGTTTAAGGATATTTTGCATATGTACCTAGTAGAGACGATTTGTTCACTAAACACATATATAGAAAAATATATATAGTAATCCAAAATTCAAGTAAGTATTATTGAATATATGTGAAAATGGGGTAGTGCTTCATGCACTGAAGGGTTCAGACTTATTTTTTTATCTGCATATTGTGGGTGATATATCCTGCAAATGTATAGATAAAAATCGAAAATTTCTCACAAGTTGCTCATTGAAGTTGCAATAGCAAATGACCTTTCTGAATATATATACATGCTTTAACTGAAGACCTAACCTGTTATATGATTTTTTCACAAGGTCATGTCAATTTTTAGAAGGTCATTGATTTACAAATACATTTTATGATAGCATGTTCAATTTCAAATGCAATCACATCTACTGTATCAAACTTGCATTAAGTGAAACTTTTCATGCGCATAAAATTAAGACAAACCATGTGACTCCTAAGTCAAATGCATTTCAAATTGAAAGTTTTTCATGTTATTTTAACCTACATCTTTATACCTCTATTTTTGTATCTATGCTGTCATCATCATCGTCATCGTCATCGTCTTCGTCATCGTCATCGTCGTCGTCGTCGTCGTCGTCGGCGTCGGCGTCGTCGTCATCATCATCATCATCGTCACTTGAATCCTGTTAACAAAATGAAACAATAGCTAGTTTATTTATTTTGATGAAGGTTGGTAATGAGTCGCAAGTAACTAGATGGAGATCAATTGTCTTCATGAAGAGTAGATTGAATATTTGAATATACATTATTATTTTCATTTTGTTCAAATAAATTACACGTTCATATTTGACGTAGACCATAGTAATATGTCACTGATGTATCTTGTTGTTTACCAGTTGTGTAGGACACAAAGAAATAGGAAAAAACGATGCATACATGTCAAGGTATGAATTCACGTTCAATATTGATTTGCTAAAAATAGCATAAACTTTCAAAGGCTGGGTTATAGAGCAATGGTCGGATCCGCTCACCCACTAATGAGTATAAATGGGCGCCTGCACATCTTATATTTGAATTTGTATAATTTCATCATTAGGGGCCCACAATGTACGACCAGTTGAGGAGGGGGTTGGGGCTAGGTGTGGTTGGAACTGATGTATTGTTCTATTTTTTTGGCAAAATAACGAAAGCGGACGTTCTGAAATTATGAAAGAGGGCCAGATTTAAAGTTGAAGATACCACTTTTAATTCAGAAACTTTCCAAAATTAAAAAACATTTCCAGTTTATTTATTCATTCGATGCACCCCTCTCTGCCCCTCAGATTGAAATGGTTCCGACCAACAATTTTGCCATCAATATGTCAATAAATGCCTGCTATTTTTCTTTTCTTTGCAGCTTTTAATATGAACTACCACTTCGCCCTTGCAACTGCTACATAACTTATATTTCGTTCCTCCTGCAGCAACTGCTGCTACGTATAGGCCTACATTGAGATGTATTGTTTACTTACCCGTAGTTCCCTGTTTGCGCAAGGTCTTGATCACGTGCCACAGGTGCACGAGTCAGAGCAAAACAAATCCTCCATGCGACAGGGGCAGGAACTTTTTCCGGATTTGCGCTGGCACGTCGTACGACAGTTACAGACCGACGGATCTGCTGCAATTGTTGTATTCTTCGCATTGCTACTTTGCGATAAATCACTCTCGTCCATTACGTTACAAGTAATATAGATAGAGATTTAGTAAAAACAAATAAGTTTGCACACTTTTTCTTAGTTTTGTTGCTGGCAATCAACGTACAAGAAATCAAACTAAGAGTGATAAATGCCCAACACAGAATTATCAAATACTAGATAGGCGCGGTTTCTGCGTGGAAACGCCTATTCAATTGTTTTATTGAACAGGGAAACAACAGTATTGATAGAATGTTTTGCGATTGGTAATGAATGGGAAGGTCATCCGAGAATGTCTCACATTAGTTCAGCTGAAGATAAATTAGGCACACGGACAACTTTTACGCTTCAGGCTGTGATTTGGTATACATTTCTTCCTTTTCCTGTTAGGGGGGCAAAATTCCAAAATGGTGAATGACCTTCGGTACAGGGATAAACTGGACTCCTCCGGCCGTTCTGGATAAATTACTACTAAAATAAGTTGGATTTTGCAGCACCTCTGGACCAGGTATAGGCCCCAAATATACCAGATTTTTGGGTCACATTTGGTCAAATTATTGTTTTTATAACCACCTTGGATTAAATTTACCACACCGTGATATTCAATCATCTCATAGACTGCTAAGAACAATTCGGAAAGTAAATGCCTCCAGAAAAATACCTATTGAAAACTTATAACAATTATAACATGCTAAAATTGGGTTCAATACAGCATAACTATGAAATGATCTGGATAAACACTATCAAAATAGAAGAAGTGTTTTGAAGAGTAAAACGTTTGTAAATGTGAATATGATCACTGTACCATAATAAAACAATGCATGTGAGATAGTGGTACGTATTTCCAGCTCATGAATATTGTAGTTGAAACTGTAGTGCAATCAATGTGTGAACAGCAGCATGTAACGATTCTGAATTACCTAACTTTAGCGTAAGCAATACCTGATAGGGGGGGGGGGGGTCAGTGTTCCAATTATGGGGTGCGGAAACTGATACTCAAACAAGGCTAGGGAGTTGGCATGCCTCATTCGTGGAGCTTACCATGATAAGTCGAAGCAGCTTTACATTACAAAGAAACTTAGTCGAAACTTTCAAAGACCCTTTTAATGTTATGTTCCCTGCATTTCAAATATATGTAGGCCTACCACTGCCTTATCTCCATCTGCCACTGGGGTTATTATGGGAGCATCGAATGAAACTGTTTTATCACATGATAGCTTCAAGTTAGAGTACCTTTTCAACACTCCATGACATCACACTATGATATGTTAAGTTGATCTCACACAATATCCCAATAATGACAAGTTAATCTGTTATTCAGCCTCTGAAGAAGATCCTGCCAGGATCGAAATGCAAAGCTCCCTTACTTTTACACAAGTTATTCTGTGACATGAGCGCGCGAAAAATGTTGGTTATATGATTCGGGCAAGTCGTTACAGCTCCCCAAATCAAATTGGGCTCCTTCGCCTTTCACCTCCTTCGCCTACACACATAGACAATTTTGAGGCTTTTAATCCTGGAACTCCTTTTTATGCTCACTGATATGATGTGATAGGCCTATCTGCTGTTTGCTTTACAAATTCGAAATGGCGCGTAGCGAGGAATTTGCCAAGGGAGGGGCGAAGCCTGTAGGCAAACTATCTAAACGGAGCGCCACCATGTGTTGGCGCGAAACGTACAAGAAAATTTTGGCCAAAAATGCCTCCCAGATCGCTGGAAATGACACTTCCCAGGCCTTGTAAGTTGCATCTTAGCGTTTTCTAGTTTGAACTTACTAGCGATATCATAAAAAATATGCTTAAAAGGGGGGGGGGGGAGCGGTCGCCCCTTCCCGATATGCGTCATGTTACCAGCTTGTTACCAGTTCGAGACCAGCCACAGTTGGTTTCATAGCACAATTTTACAATTGTCCATACACACACGCGTTATGATATACCTTATATAGTATAAATATATCGATATATAACGGTAGTGAGAGAGGAAAAATGGAAACGTCGAAATTGGAGTTGTCGGTGTAAGGGTAGGGTAAAGCGCACGCCCCTTCCGAAATCCTCGATCCGTCACTGGCTACCCTGTGTATATTATAAGGATCAGGGCTGTAATGATGTCACTGCTCCTCTTTCTCTTCCCGGTGACTTGGCGTTTATCTTCTACTCCCTCCTTTTCTCCCTTTTCTCTCTTTCTTCTTTTTCTTTCCCTTCATTCCTATCCTCCTCTTTCCCCCCCTCTTCTTTCCCTAACTCTTTTTTTTGCTCCTCTTTTTCTTACCCAAGGGGCGCGCGCCCCCAACGCCCCCTGGATACGCGCCTGGTATGAAGTGGGTATATTCCAGTATAAAAAAACCCTACATTACATTTAGTTACGCCATTTTTCGAGGGCTGCAGATGTGATGTGCGAATATCAGCAATGTTAATATATTGTGCATTTTAAATGGATTTAGGTCTTGGTGGCTATAACGGGACCTCATTTCTATTTGAAAAGGTTGGGTATGTAAGTTAGATTTATCAATGGAGGATTTAAAGACCAAAAATTGATGATATATCAGGCCACAAATAACAAGCTATAACAAATCTTCAAGTTAAATATTTAGCAAATTTCTCAATACAATTTCACAGATTTTATTTCTGGTTGGTAAATTTCTTCAGTACCATGATTTCATCTTTAGCAGCTTAGCTTCGGCTCTTAAAGCTAGCCCTCAGCTCATAAGGTTGGCATTTAAAACGAAACAAAATGCCAAGCTAAAGAGGAGAAGGAAAGCTACATTATTTGATCTATTGTCAACTACCTGCAAGAATCTCAAGCACGTGAAATTCCTCAGATATAACTGAAACGGTTCCTGCATGGTACTCGTCCTAAGCCTGCCATTTGTACCTCTAGCAAGACATATGCAGAGAAAATGAGAGCCAGGCATGGACAAAGCACCGTCAAGAGTTTCTCTCTTGCTTGGTAAAATTGGAGACATTTAACGTTCTTTGGTTGTAGGTCTACAACAGAGGGATGATCGATTGCGAGGCCATAAAAAGGAGCTGCGTCATTTTAGACTTGTAGGGATTTTGGAGCTTAAAAATTCACAGAGAAAAAGAACATGAATGTTTCCTAGGGCCGTAGTGGGTGTCCAGGGGCGAAACAGCCAACCGCCTATGCACCCACGACTAGTTTTGCTTTGTTTTAGAGCGTGGGGTGGGGGTGAGGTCACTTGAGGAACATTAAACATGTAACATCTATAAATGTCATAAGATTTTCGTGGAAGTTCTATGTTAAATTAGGTCACAAATTACACCATATACATTCGTCTACCTGATCGGGTAAAGAACCATTATATGCTTTAACCTTAACGTTATGTGAAACCCCATTAACAATAAGCAGTGAAAGCTGTCTCGTGAACAATCAGTTATAGCTGGTGGCTATGTAGCATAATAACAACCATTTGTGTTGCTAAGTTGCGCGCGATGGCATCTCTTAGCAGTTGCACATTTACACATAATATATACACGCATGCATTGTAGAATCAAATATCGTATTTATTACAAACTACATGCAGATAATTTAAGGACATTTAAACTAGTTCTTGAAATAATGTATCATGGCTTCTCCAGTCAAGAAGTTCATGCCTTGTCATCGCCAACGGTTGAAAGTTCAATCTGTCGGAGCCACTGAATGCTAAATAACCGAGCAGTCTATGTTTGTTTAAATATCCGATAACGAACGCATCGGACCCTTGAACCCATTGTAACCGCTTGGTTTATATGGACAAAGATACCGAAAGTTATTAATTAATATTGTTCTAAAGTTGTTTTGTTGCCGCTTTACTAATAAAGTTTTAACTTCAAATTACCAATGTTTGAAGCAGAGTTATTTATAACCTAAGTTTCTTTAATAAATAATAAATATTGTTTGTTCCTATCTGATCAAGTGAAGGCTTTACATGAGCAAAGTGCATATGCATTCAATCTATGACTCGTCCAGTTCAACATACTTACGATTGATAATGACCTTACCTGAGGAAAAAGAGCATATCTGTCGCGATTAACAGGACTAATAAGGTAACAGTGTCGTTGGAAAGGTGAGGGGATGATTGGGGGGGGGGGGTGGTGGTGGCGGCTTATCCTCTACCTACGATATTCAGTCTTTGGAATTGGTTCAGACGGATGAGTTTGCATTCTTCCAGGGAAGAAGAGACAAAATACCACGGATGTACTTTCCCTCGCACCCTTTTCCACCCTAAAAACAAAGTATTTATTTCCAAAACCTTGCGTTACGGCTACTTCTGTAGACCTAACTTAAAGTCTAAATATGCCCCAGAATTCACCATTTCACGTCATTCTTACCTGGGAGGACCCCAACGCCCTACATTGGAAGACGGCTTCAGAGACCCCAAGGCAATACTCCTCCAAAAAATAATTCTCCATTCGCCTCTAGCCCTCCCATAAAAAGTTCGGTCTCTTACCCTAATCAGTCGGGGAAACTTTTATTGAATTTAGTTTTCATTAGCACAACCTTCCATTCAGAGCTAAATTATTGTCTGCATGTGCCACAGAATGTACCATTTCACGTGATGTTGTTGTTTTGGTTTAATTTTGTTATCACAAGGCAGCTACCCCTTCTTTACAAAGTACTTCATTATCATTAGACCCCGCTGAGAATATTCATGTCACTCCCTTATCAGGAGGAACTTATATGTTGTTAAGTCATTGACCTATGGGAATGTCAATTGCTACATCTTCAACGAAGGTGTTTAGAATCTAGTCCAAGCGGGTCTTTAGCAAATATCAACTCTAAACGGACGCACAACACCGTTGACACGACGCATATTTTTGCCACTTTGTTAATAATATACACTCTAATAACAAAAGAGTGAATTTTCTTTCTTTTGGAGTGAATTCTCACTCTTTCTGAGAGTGCAGTGAGTGATCACTTCATGAATAGTGAAATTCACTCTTTAAAAAGAGTGAGAATATTCACTCCTTAAAAGAGTGAGCTTTTGGGCTTTTTCACTCTAAAAAGAGTGAGAATCACTCGGAGTAACGAGTAAAATTTACTCTAAGAAGAGTTAATGATATTTTACTGGTGCTTTAAAGGATTGACTCAACCGTTAAGCCAGAAATAGGGCTATTGTCGAAGGATGCATCCAAAGATGAAGAAACGAAATGGGATACTACACTGTTGATAAGACCACTTACTAGATTTGGACACTGCTGCAAACTTTAAAAAAGGGACAAAACAACAATGTTGTGGTATCAAATACATTGTAAACAGTAAAACTGATGTAAAGTTACAAAAACAAAATAAAGCGAAATTGAAAACTACTAGGGCACAGAAATATGCAATGACTGATTCACGTAACCACCTAAATATTCTCCTCATACTACCAACTATTGAGTTGGCTTTGTGTCTGGACCTAGTCTCAACAGAAAACGTTGGTATACTTCAGGGAATTCTCCTAACCAAATTGACCAATGTTGGTGCCCACCTGAAGGGAAAAAGTAATTTCAAACATAACTAACCAGTACTTTATTGTAGTGCACTAACAGTGACAAAACACTGTGTGTTACAGGTATGGGCGGCGATCATGGGGGGGGGGGGACCGGGGACACTCAATATTTTAGTTGGGGGGATATAGTATCTAATATCCCCCAATATTTGGTGGCATAGTTTTTTGTGGCTATAAACAGAAAATAATGCGTGAGATTATTTATCCAAATCATATTTGGCGGTGGCTAAAACTTCATCCAACACATGCTGCATGTGGTAAATGACTCTTCGTGGTCGTGTCTGTGACCTGTGACCGTATAGCATGTTGTCACTAATGATTATTATCATAATGTCTGTACATCTCTTGTGTATGAGTGTAAGTACGTACAATTATATATATGAGATCTGTCACTCCTATCCCACTTGTTAGAGTTGCACATGCCTCGATTGCACCTGTTTTACATGTTCGTAACTTAGAAGTCATATTTGACAAAACTCTGAACATGGAGTCTCATGTAAATAATATCTGCCGGGCTGCATTTCTCGCTCTTCATAAGATTGATAAACTTCGTCGTTTTTTGAACAATGAAACTACTGAGCGACTTGTCCATGCTTTTATTAGGCCATCATGCTCGGACTACTGCAATAGTGTGCTCTTTGGTCTCCCTGATAGTCAACTGGCTAAATTGCAACGCATTCAAAACTCTGTTGCCAGGCTGATCACTCGCACTAGCCCTGTCTCTCACATCACCCCATACTTCAAGACCTTCATTGGCAACCTGTCAAACTGCGTATTGACTACAAGGTACTCCTGTTAACCTTTAAATGCATTCGTGGTATTGCGCCACACTACTTGGGTGAACTTGTTCAAAGTTATACCCCAACTCGCCGTCTGCGCTCTAGCACCCAATATTTGCTCTCTATGAACCCTGTGTCCACTAAATCTTATGGCGAGCGATCTTTCCAGTACTCCTCAACCCTCCTTTGGAATAAACTCCCACTCAACATAAAGAATGTCGTGTCTGTGGAGATGTCCAAAACTGTTTTGAAGACACACCTGTTTTCATTGTTATAATTGTTTTGTTTACTCTTATTGTATATTGTGTACATATCTTTCACTTTCTTTTTCACAACGCGGCGAGACTTTACTGTAAGTTGCGCTGTATAAGAACTGTTTATTATTATTATTATTATTATTATTATTAATATCATTATTATTATTATTATTATTATGATCCACATCGATATGGGTTCACTGGGTTTCTATTTGGCCTGTTTCCTACAAGATTTCTACCCGCAGGCGCGTTGCCAAGGAGGGGGTGGGTTGCGAAGGGGGAGACCCCCTTGAGCATATTTTTGTATTTTTTTTTATGATATCGAAGTTTTATAGTAGCCGTTGTAAGATGTTTAAATATATGTATACCAATAAATTAACAGTGTCTGAATTTTCGAAAATTCCCTAAACAATATTCTTCATCATACTTCCCTCTACTCGTGCAATTTTGACCGGTGTGTTAGGGGTTGAGGGGGGTTTTCTATATTAGTTGGCCATAGATGAAATTTTGTGCAATATTATGGGTATGTTTTGAAGTGAATTCATTATTCAAATTCTGAACAAATAATGGGCTTAAAACCTTGAAAAGTTGGGCTGATGGGTATTGTGGGCCGTTACGTAGAATTACCTACAAAAACAATGATCCACAGGAGATGCGATGAGGTCAAATATGATGTGTGACAATCTTGAAAAAGGTTATGGATGAAAAAAAAAAACTATTGGGAAAAACTTGGTTCCCAGGCAAAAGTGTACATCTGGTTGGTCATTTTCAAGCCCGAGAAGTGCCATTGACGGTGATCTGGGGTGGCGCTCCGCCTTGATAGTATTTTGGGGATGAAAGTTGCTACGCGCCTGCACCCAAGCAAATGTCCCCCCTTCAATATTTGTTACAAATCGCCGCCCCCTGGTTACAGGCATTTTAAATCCTTTAGGGTATTACAAGTTCATTCCATCTGTTGGCGTAAATTGCTTCCGGACTGCATAGGACCATTAACATACCTGTTAAATGCAACTGTGAAGAATTCCCCAACTGCTAGGCTTGTTTAATCACAAATGTGAACAATTGACTTGGCATAATGTCTGATCCTAGCCTCAACAGAAAAGGTTGGTATACTTCAGGGGCTTCTCCTTAACAAATTGGCCAATATTTGGTGCCCACCTGAAAGAAAAAGTAATTTCTAAACATTATTACCCAGTTTAAAATGTGTTGTTATGGATAAAATGGACAGGTGTTTAAATTTTTAATATATGCGGTACACTTTAACATTACAATCAAGTGTGTCTATTAAAAACTATCCAATTATTGATGCAGAGTAAAAAAAGAGTAAAGAAAATGATATAGAAAAACACAATTCATAGGCCGAAGCTGCATTAATTTATGGCCCACTACGTAGTATAGTAAAGGCTTCATAATTGACGCACCTCCGTAATTGACGCACATTCAAATATTACTGGCAACGATACAGCAGGCAACTTAAATTTTTTGCAGCGAAGCAGAGTTACATATTTCATGAGTTTGAAACCATTTCAGTAATGTGCTGATCAAATTTTTGTGTAAGCTTTTAACACCCCTCCCCCAACTTTGCACATATATTTGGGATTTGGACCCTAAACACCCTAAAAATAACCAATATTTCCACAGCACGATACCAATACTCTCTGGGACCTGACCTGTCTGAGCTTTGGGGCTCAGAGCATAGCAAACAGCATTCAGATTCAATTAATGTATACTTACACAAAAGTTACAGTTAGCTTATCGACGAATGTGTCAATTTAGGGGTATGAATGAACTTGACACGGTAGACATTTGTGGTCAAATTCTGTTCAAGTGTACGTTGCATATGCACAGAACAACACATATTTAGAGATCATTACATTTATGAGGAACCACCCATATGAAAATCACATACAGTTGAGTGATTTAGATTTCTCCTGATATACATCGTTGATCAAAACCTTAAGTGCCTCAATTATGAGCCCACCATGCTACTAATCCTGGTACTGGTACTGCGGTAGTCCTAACATTAAGGATAGGCCGTATCTCCGTCACTGGCGGATCCAGGGGGGGGGGCCAACGGGGGCCATGGCCCCCCCAAAGGTGAGCCAAAAAGTGTTTCCGAACATCCGCTAAATCATATGATTGGAATTTTAAAAAATCGAGAGAATAGCAGTGGTAGACTAGCAGTAGCAGTGCAGTTGTGCTCGGCACTTCCGTGAGCTATTGCCCTGGAGTGGCTTCATGATATTTTTTTAGAAAGCTTACTTCTTCCCAAGGCTTCGTAGGAACGTTTTTTCCAATCCAATTAGAATGTTTGTACCAATAATAACATTCGTGTCGCGACAACGAAGGAACATTATTAAATCAAAATTTGCAATTTTAACATAAATGTATTACTCAGGCGAAAATCCCTTGTGACAGTACCGAGTTATTATATGATAAAGAGACGCCTCAATGAAGCAACTTGTTTTTAAGGATTTCAATGATGAATATTTCAACCTACATACTATTCTGCACTGCGAATAAAAACTTTCATCGAGTGTTCCCTTAGCGCTGTCGGTGCCGTGTCTACGCAAATTCTCCGTTGGTTCGACAACGCGGCGGCACAAAATATAGGTGTATTTTTATTCCGGTAAGTTCATTACTTTATAATTATTTCATCCATTTTATATTCCATAAATTAATGTTAAAGAACAGATGACGTAACCTAACGTAACCTAACGTACCAAGTCACACAAGTATGCAGTACTTATCACAGGCGATCGTAACGCTAGGCCCTATATGAAATTATCGTGTGATCTCTCTCTCTCGCATGCTCCCTGGGGTAATTGCGGTCATACAAATTTGATGTTGGGGATTCGATGTCAGCACTAATAGGCCTAGTCAGTATAGCCTATGCAGGTGATACAATCAGGTGGGGTTTGTGGGGTTTGCTACATATGAACCAATTAAGATTGTTGAGTCAGTAAAAGCTTTGTAAACATGATAATTGTTGGACCCCTTGATGAAGGTCTGATCAGTCTTGTATATATAGGCACATTGGATTGTGTACGTACCGGTATGTAGTATGTACGTATGACTACCTGAATTAGTGGGAAAGACTTCTTGAATGCCTATGCTATGGCGAGTAATGTGTTGCTTGGCAGATGATTAAATCTCTGGCAAGGTAGGGGCTCAGCAATGAGGATTAATTGCCGTGCCTGTGGAAAGGTTCTGGTAAGGCACAGTTAGGCTACTGTATATAGACCGTGCATGTGTGCACTCAGCCACAGAGGATTTTAATTGTAAATGCATGTAAGGCCCGCAGTCAGCCTGTGACTTATCAAATCAGGGTACATTGCCAATTTGCCATCAGATGAGACATTTCGATTTAGAGAGGCGAGGGAGGGGGGGGGGGTGCAAAAGGGTACCGGTTAGGAATATTGGGCGATTCCACAAGTCCATCACACATAATCACAGCAAGTTCCATTCACTGCCTTTTCTATTTAGTCAGTCCATCGTCGCGATGTCGAGTGGGCCTCCCAAAAAACGTTTGAAGCAAGCATGCCTAAGTTTCAAGGTAAGAATTATACTAGAAAGTGATCTAGAAAGTGATATATCCTCATATAATATTGAGTGAAAATTGTTGTGAATTCCTCTTGATAGTAGATACACATGAATAATCAATATATATATATATATATATCCATATATGTGCATGCACGTGACTGGCAGCACCTGTGAGTACACTAGGTGTAGGTATATCAAAATACATGTGGACACCACCCGGAGCGGACCTGTTCTCCTCGTTTGTAAGTTCTTTCAAGTTGTGTCAGCTGACCCCAGATTCATCATTTATCATGGACACAACAAATATCACTATAAAACAATTAAA
>JAIPMN010136027.1:0-13030 GCA_020650975.1 Apostichopus californicus | reverse complement strand
TTATAGCCCTCACGCCTAACATTTTTATGTTTGTTTAATAATTCTCCTACAAATCACAGCATAACGTTACCGTACCGTTTTTTACGTGATCCATCATCCAGGCGCTCTATAAATTAAGACCCGTTCCAGTAGGCTACGGGCCAATCCCATACAAAAAAAGTCCTGTATATATAAAAAAAAAAGTCCATGTGTATATGTAACAGGATTCCTTCCAAACGTACAAAATAATCCTTCATATGCATGTAAGAATGCAGGATTCCATATGATGCATGTACAGGAATCCTTCATGAGCATGCAGGATGTAATTGCCAAATCCTGGCATAAATCCTGCAGGATCCTGCATAAAATCGGCCCGCAGCTGGATCCTGCAAGATTTTATGCAGGACTTTTTTGTATGAGATCGCCTCACACGTAACGTACAGATCTGAGCTCGCATTTAGAGCGAAATTCCTCTCAACATACTCGATCCGTTAATTGCTTGTTTATAGTTGTTTGCTTATTTGCTTATCATATAGTTGTCTACAATTTATTCAAAATTGGCCTTCTGTACATTTTTCCTGTTATTGTTTCTTTTTTACGTTCTTTTTTATAATTTGCACAGGGAGGGGTCAGCCTGAGAATATAATACACATATATCACCTGCTTCTGAGTAACCTAATTAAGCCCTCGCGCCTCATTGATCCACAATTATTTTATTGTTTGTTTCTTAATTTTAATAAATCACAGCATAATGTTCACCCGTGATCCGGGTGCTCGACGAAAGCCCGTCTTACGGGCCAATCGCTTATACTGTATGTCCTATGAATTGATACACTCAATCATGTAAATAAAATAGCTATTTCCATATCCCAGAGCTCGTGTTTAGGGCGAAATTCCTCTCAACATGTTCGCAAATATACTCGATCCGTTAGTTTGTTTAGTTGTTTGTTTATTTCTTTATGTTTTGTTTATTATTTAGTATTGGGGGAGGGTGCTTCAGCTTCAGCTTCCGTTTTTTTCTTGTTTTTGTTATGAAAACGTACATTCTCCAGCGACTATGTACTTCACAACTATATGCATAGTGTCTGACAACATTCTCCGTTACCATGGACACGGCCTTGTAAACTTGACCTAATATTGTACTTTTTTGCCTTGTATATTAAAGAGTTCATCGTACGCAGTTGCCCAGGTTTACCGGTGGAGTCGGCTGGGAGTTGCAAGATGTGACGGTGGATTCTACCAAAGTTGCTGTTAGCGGTTACAACGAAGTCACAGGGACATCAATCATAGACCTGTTTGCATTAAATATTCCTGATTCTTCGACGCCATTTATAACTCGGTTTTATTCTAAAGAATTTAAGAATCATTTAAGATGGCTGCCTCGTTATGTTTCCTTCTTGGATGATTCTCGTATAGTCACTGTGTGTGGTGATCAGTTGAATGTCTACAATATCAATACAGACGACATACCCACACACAGTGATCAGTTACACTATAGAGAAACCGTGTGTATGACTGTCAGAGAGGGAGAGATATTTATTGGTTTGTCTTCTAACGAGGTGATTGTGTTTGATTTTAGTTTAAATAGAATCAAGTCAATCACCTTGGAAGGATTAGTAAGAGATTATCCTGAAGATATAACAGCTTATGGAGATAATCTGTTTATATCTACAGACAATAGACGAGCCATTAGATACAACATGGAGGGAGTGATGTTACATGAATACAACACATCAGGCTACCGATATGCACTCAGTATCACTGTAAGCAGTGAGTTTGGTCTGGTGTTTGTATTATGTTGGCTCCCTGTTGTTGTTGTTGATATTTTCTCTCTCTCTGAGAATCATAAATTGTTTACTTTCCGAGTTATTGATGAGTTGTTGCCTAGAATCAGGATAAACGATGTAAACAGGTTTATGTTTACAGCAACAATAGAAGGAACACTGGATGTATACAGCACAGTAAGTACAGTAGGATAGTGTAAAAAAGTAAACATAGGAATTTTATTTTACATCTAGAATAATGAAAATAGGCTAGAAAACCTACCAAATCAGGTATCAGTGACTGCTAACATTTCTGTAGATTACGTTTATTTGTACTTTTTTTGCCAGTCTTGGAAATAATATGAAATTTGGGACTAAAATTTTAATAGGATTGAAGCAGCAAAACCTCTCATAGCAACACAGACATACATCACAGGGCAAACAATTTTCAAAATCCTCTGAAATTTCTTGCATTATAAAAATCTGTGTAGACCTCCAACAGAACAGTATTTGGGTTCGGTGCAGACGAACATCTCCTAAGAGCACACTTATTGCTATTTTAGGGCAATATGAATGAATTTAGAGCAAAAATGAGAAGAAAATTTTAATACGATTGAAGTAGCAAAACCTCTCATAGCAACTACATACATACAGCACAGGGTGAATAAATTCCAAAATCCTCAGAAATTACTTGCATTATAAAAAACTGTGTAGACCTCCAGTAGAAACATATTTGGGTTCGGTGCATACGAACATCTCCTAAGAGCACACTTATGCTATTTTTAGGCATTATGAATGAATTTAGAGCAAAAATGAGAAGAAAACTTTAATAGGATTGAAGTAGCAAAACCTCTGATAGCAATTACATACATACAGCACAGGGCTAATACATTCCAAAATCCTCTGAAATTTCTTGCATTATTAAAACTGTGTAGACCTCCAATAGAAACATATTTGGGTTCGGTGCATACGAACATCTCCTAAGAGCACACTTATGCTATTTTTAGGCATTATGAATGAATTTAGAGCAAAAATGAGAAGAAAACTTTAATAGGATTGAAGTAGCAAAACCTCTGATAGCAATTACATACATACAGCACAGGGCTAATAAATTCCAAAATCCTCAGAAATTTCTTGCATTATTAAAACTGTGTAGACCTCCAATAGAAACATATTTGGGTTCGGTGCATACGAACATCTCCTAAGAGCACACTTATTGCTATTTTTAGGCATTATGAATGAATTTAGAGCAAAAATGAGAAGAAAACTTTAATAGGATTGAAGTAGCAAAACCTCTGATAGCAATTACATACATACAGCACAGGGCTAATAAATTCCAAAATCCTCTGAAATTTCTTGCATTATAAAAACTGTGTAGACCTCCAATAGAAACATATTTGGGTTCGGTGCATACAAACATCTCCTAAGAGCACACTTATTGCTATTTTTAGGCATTATGAATGAATTTAGAGCAAAAATGAGAAGACATTTTAATAGGATTGCAGTAGCAAAACCTCTGATAGCAATTACATACATACAGCACAGGGCTAATAAATTCCAAAATCCTCTAAAATTTCTTGCATTATAAAAACTGTGTAGACCTCCAATAGAAACATATTTGGGTTCGGTGCATACGAACATCTCCTAAGAGCACACTTATTGCTATTTTAAGGCAATATCAATGAATTTAGAGCAAAAATGAGAAGAAAATTTTAATAGGATTGAAGTAGCAAAACTTCTCATAGCAATTACATACATACAGTACAGGGCGAATAAATTCCAAAATCCTCAGAAATTTCTTGCATTATAAAAAACTGTGTAGACCTCCAATAGAAACATATTTGGGTTCGGTGCATACGAACATCTTCTAAGAGCACACTTATTGCTATTTTGTGACAATATCAATGAATTTAGAGCAAAAATGAGAAGAAGATTTAATAGGACTGAAGTAGCAAAACCTCTCATAGCAACACATACATACAGTACAGGGCGAATAAATTCCAAAATCCTCTGAAATTTCTTGCATTATAAAAATCTGTGTAGACCTCCATTAGAAACATATTTGGGTTCGCTGCATACGAACATCTTCTAAGAGCACACTTATTGCTAATTTGTTGCAATATCAATAAATTTAGGGGAAAAATGAGAAGAAAATTTTAATAAGATTGAAGTAGCAAAACCACTCATAGCAACACATACATACAGCACAGGGTGAATAGATTCCAAAATCCTCTGAAATTTCTTGCATTATAAAAAACTGTGTAGACCTGCAATAGAAACATATTTGGGTTCGGTGCATACGAACATCTCCTAAGAGCACACTTATTGCTATTCTAAGGCAATATGAATGAATTTAGAGCAAAAATGAGAAGAAAATTTTAATAGGATTGATGTAGCAAAACCTCTCATAGCAACACATACATACAGTACAGGGCGAATAAATTCCAAAATCCTCTGAAATTTCTTGCATTATGAAAAACTGTGTGGACCTCCAATAGAAACATATTTGGGTTCGGTGCATACGAACATCTCCTAAGAGCACATTTATTGCTAATTTGTGGCAATATCAATAAATTTAGTGAAAAATGAAAATAAAATTTTAATTGGATTGAAGTAGCAAAACTTCTCATAGCAATTACATACATACAGCACAGGGTGAATAATTTTCAAATTCCTCTGAAATTTCTTGCATAATAAAAACTGTGTAGACCTCCAATAGAACAATATTTTTGCTCTGTGCATACGAACATCTCCTAAGAGCACACTTATTGCTATTTTGTGGCAATATCAATCAATTTAGAGAAAAAATGAGAAGAAAGTTTTAATAGGATTGAAAGCTGTAGCAAAACCTCTCATTGCAACACATACATACAGTACAGTGTAAATAATTCCAAACTCCTCTCAAATTTCTTGAATTACAAAAACTGTAGACCAGTTCTTGACCTCCAATAGAAACATATTTGGCTTCGGTGCATACATATATTTCCTAAGAGCACACCTTTTGCTAGGTTTTAGGCAATATTAATGAATTTAGAGAAGAAATGAGAAGAAAACTATGATAGGATTGAAGCAGCAAAACCTCTCATTGCAACACATACCTACAGTACAGTGTGAATAAATACCAAACTCCTCTGAAATTACTTGCATTATAAAAAACTGTGTAGACCTCTAATAGAAACATATTTGGGCTTGGTGCATACAAACATCTCCTAAGAGCACACTTATTGCTATTTTGTGGCAATATGAATAAATTTAGTGAAAAAATGAGAAGACATTTTAATAGGATTGAAGTAGCAAAACCTCTCATAGCAACACATACATACAGTACAGGGTGAATAAATGGCAAAATCCTCTGAAATTTTCTTTCATTATAAAAACTGTGTAGACCCTTAATACAGTATTGTTACTAGGATTTAAAAAGTCTTGAAAACCCGCTCAGAAAAACTTATATGTCCCTGCAGTCCATGAAAACATGCCCTTTAAAATACCCATACATGTACACACAATACTTAGCTATAATGACTCCTGACAAGACATTGGCTTGTGCCCAACAGAAGCCCATAGTTATAGGTCAAGAAAGAAAAATCAAATGATGAATTTTGTAGCTAATTAACAGCAACAAATGACTGTCAAGTTCGGGAGCGGGAAATTTTGCAGTAAACTCTAACGGGGAAATCCCTCATCTAGTAATAACAACAACAACAACAAATAGCACTCTAACCACTTTGGCCCATTTGCAACTTCTGACTTAGACAACAGGTTGCCATGGCAACAAACACCTTTGTTTAGGCTGCATGTACCTAAGCAACCCCTTGGACTAAAAGTAGGCTACAAAGCAGAAACTATATCACATAGAATATCAGCTTTATCTGGTCTGATAGAGTCTGTACCAATTAAGAGTGACTATTAGGTCTGCAAATACTTGCTAACATTCTAACAAAACTTTAATAGAGCCTCAGTCCTATCTACTAAAATATATTGCTACAACTCTTTCAACCCAGAAGTTGACGGAAAGTTCAGCAAATCCTGTCACCATGGCAACTAGTAAAAGTGTAGCATTGCATCATGGGATCTAAACATAGCTCACATATGCGACACTTAGTACCAACTGAACAATAAATATGAGTGCATTAGAGTGACGGGTAATGCTCGACATAATCACAGCAATACATAATAAAACTAATAAATATCCCAATGTTGGACCAATAACCTGAAGCACTTTCAATTCTCTCACATTAATTCAATGTAGGTTAGGACATAGCCATACACACATTATGGCTGAGGGCATATAAGTGCCATAATCAACCCTGTAAACAGCTGTTAAACAATGTTCAGTTAAAATGATACAGAATTTACACACATTACACTTTAGTAATTACTGTACCTGTAGACTCACTATAGCTGTTACTGGTATTAATTCCTAAATAATAAAAACATTCTTTGTGCATTCTGCCATCATAGGAGATCAATATACTAATTAATTCAAAATTACACTTAATAAGGGCTGGTACTCTGTGTGCACATTGCCATCACAGAACTAAACTGCATAGTGCATACATTCACAGGTAATATACAGAAGGTATGCACAATGAAACTGACTAGGCCTTCTGAGGGGTTTGGGGCAAGTTAAAAGATGAACTCTTTACCTGTATTGAAATTAATGTAACTAATTTCTAACAGTCTTCTAGCTTGTCTCTACTGCAGATGCATGACAGCTTGGAGTGTCTTGATGAATGGTAGAGTTGCTTGCAAACTTTAGTGTTTTTTAGAAATTTGAAACAAAGAAGCTTTGAGAGAAATTATTTTTCCCACCCTACTAGACAAGATTTCATTTAAACCCTGGTCACACATTTTCCAGGAAGTAGGCAAACTGTCTTCCCACACCTTTAACTTATTCCTCCAGAGATTACACAGAACATGAAATAACTATAAAGACTTAATCAAGAATGAAACAAAGCCTGACCTATGAGTACTGGATTTGGAAGGGTAAAAGTGGTTAACTACACCTGTCTCCCACCAAATTCTTAAGATAACATCAGAGAAACCTTTGAGACTAATAATCCATAATATTATCATTGCCACAGTCCTAGTTTTGGGATGTTTTCATCCTATGATTCAGGAGAAGTGAATTTTTGAACCTCGCGCCAACTTAATCTAATATGATTTGAACATTGGAGAGCGACGGTGACGTCATCGCGTCACTTCGTTCAGGGGATTGCAGGGACGCTATCATTAGCAAGCTACACTGTAGCCAGGAAAATTAAAATTGCTGAAAGTAAAATAGGGTTTAGATGGAAATTTCCCTGTGAAGTTGCAAGTTAGCAACCTTTTGGAGAGCTAAAACTTTCCAGAGATCCCTAACTAGTTCTTCTTCCTAAAATGTTCAATGTTGTTCAGATATTTGTTATTTGTGAGATTTTTGGTTCCTTGCTTTAGCAAAAGGAACCTATGTAGTCAGGTTGGCGTGTGTGTGTATGTGTGCGTTTGTTTTGCTATCTGACCGAGGACTTGAACAAAAGAATTTCAGGTCCTCGGTTGTGATGTCTAAAGAATCACCACGTCCTCGGAAGAATTCTATTGTATGGGGTATTGTTAAGGTTAGGGTACGTGGATTTGAACAATGGAAAATACAATGGGGTCCTCGGTTGGAATGAAATGCAAACATGTGTGTGCGTGTGTGTGTCTGTGTGTGCGTCTGTGACACTTGCTTGGGTACACTGTAACTCAACAAGGAAAAGTTGGACCTACAGTACCTCAAACTTGGTATATAGATCCGCCATAGTGAGAAGGTGTGCCCTATTGTTTTTGGTGCCTGTGAAGGTCACCAAAGGTCAGTTAGAGGCCAAAAATCCAAAATATTAAAACTGCAATAACTCCCAGTGCCAATGTGCGACGAGGTTGATATTTTGGGACAAGTTGTGAACTGGTTAGGCAAACATTTTGAAATGAACATTCATGTGATCCGAGGTCACCAAAGGTCAATTAATGTTAAAAAACAAGTATTTTTGCGATAACTTGAGAACGAATTGTCCGTTAGGTTTGGGAGGTGCTTCAATGTAATCCAATTGTCGACACGCATCTGGGTGACCCTTGACCTCAATTTGACCTCTGGTGACCTTTCAGTGTTTTGGGGATTTTAACAGTTTCGATACTACTTTCAGATGTCAAAGGTACCTTCTGATCATAAATGTCAATAGGTTGACCCTGTGTGACCTTTGTGTGTGAAGTTATAATCCGGTCAAAGTTTTTGTTCGGAGTTAGGATGGCTGTGCAGACTTGTCGTGTTGACTTTTGGAATCAGGAGATCAAACTACATCTGAAACCAAGGTCAAAATGTCAAAGGTCACATTAGAAAAAAATGTGCTTATTTTGGGAGATAACGGGCGAAAAAGAAAAGGTTTGGTTTTGATGCTAGATTTGGATATCAAAGGTACCTTCAGATCAAAAATGTCAATGGGTTGACACCCGGGTGAGCTTTGTGTGTGAAGTTATAAAAGGTCAAAGTTAATTTTCAGACATGTAATGCAATAACCCCCAGTGCCAAGGTGTGACACGGTTGATATTTTGGGACAAGTTGCAAATGGTATAGGGGAATATTTCAAACTTAACGGTCGTGTGATCCAAGGTCACCAAAGGTCAATTAATGTTAAAAAACTAGTATTTTGGGGGGGAGAAATTGGGCAAAGAAAAATGTTTGAATTTTTACAGTTTTAATGCTATATTCACGTCTCACCGATCAAAAATGTCAATGGGTTGACCCCAGGTGACCTTTGTGTGAAGTTATACAAGGTCAAATTTAATGTTTAGACATTTAATGCAATTAAATCCCAGTGCCAAGGTCTGACACGATTGATATTTTGGGACAAGTTGTGAATGGGGTGGTGGAACATTTTCAAACTTAACGGTCATGTGATCTGAGGTCACCAATGTTATCATATCTCTTGACCCACTTGTAGGTGACCTTATATTTCTTACATTTTCGACGCCATATTCAGATCTCAAAAGTGCCTTCCGATCAAAACTCCGATCACAATTTGTGATCACAAAAGTGGTGGCTATAGTGTTGGTTACTTTATGGGTACATGTAGGACCACATTTGAGCCCAATCTTGCTATGATAATATTATGTGTATTGTCATATACCCCATACGCAAGGAACCACAGTGCTTTTGGGCTCTTGTTTGAATCACTTTTAACTTTCCAGCAGAGGAGAGAGGCCTCTGTGACATCATTACGTTGTATTCACAACCGTATGCAAATTCTGTACACATTCCTGTGTAGTGAATCAAGTCCAAGCTTAGAGTGAGATCTTTTGTATTCACATCCGTACGCGTATTCTATACACACTCATGTGTTGCGTATCAAGGCCAAGCTTGAGTGAGATCTGATCGAGTGTGACCAATGTGATGCACTGACGTCACGTCTTGATGTAGGTCGGTCCTAATAGATTCAAATTTTCTGGCAGGAAGGGCCAATGTTTCATGCACTCTATCACAAAAACTACAATTCATGATATATGGCAAGGCTTAATAGTGAAATACAAAGACAAAAAATGATATGACAGGAAGGACTGGATCCCAATTTTTTTCACTAGAAAATTCCTCTAACAAACAAGGCATAACAGAGCTTGTGGTAAAGCCTGCCATAGTCCACAAAGGGAACAGTGTGCTCCTCTTTAAAGCAAACAATGGGGCTAATGATCACAGAGTCACTGAACTATGGGAACATGTAACTATGTAGAGAACAATAAGGAAAAAATGGGAAAAAGAGTGAAAGGGAAGAGGTATGCTGTACAGGGGACAAAACTATAGACACTAATATTGTGAAATGTTATTGGTATTACAATATTCAATTTGACATACTGTACTCTCATTAGCTACACACTGGGTAGCACTGAATATGGATATATACAGTATCTTTGTTGAAAAGTTATACTTTTTGACACTGGGATAAGTGGAATTAAAGGTCTGCTTTATTGCCTGCCTAAAATATGTTAAAAACAAAATCAGTATGATCAGCACCATCACTTACATTTACCATTTGAGTTTGGTCAGCTGCTGCAATGTTCTACTCACATTTAACTGTACAGTTTGCATGCAATATGACCAAGGCTGCAGCATATTCCTGAGTAGCCCTAGGGTATACATGATATCTCAAAATATAAAACATGGATGGATGGATTGTCTACTACTAGTATGTGGATAACCAATATTGAGTAGATTAGTTCTAATATTTGTAGTGGAGGGTCATTTGAGGTCAGCAGAAGTCACAATGTCAAGCCAGTTAAATATAGTAGCCCAACAAGGAAAATTTGAATGGATGTCAAAAGTTGCAGGTGGATGTCATGTAGATATGAATCACATTGTTTTTGGTTCCTTGCTTTAGCAAAAGGAACCTATGTAGTCAACTTGGCATGTGTGTGTGTGTCTGTAACACTTGCTTGCTTGGTACAGTGTAACTCAACAAGGAAAAGTTGAACTTTACTCAAACTTGGTATTTAGGTCTGCCATAGTGAGAAGGTGGGCCCTATTGTTTTCGCTGCCTGTAAAGGTCACCAAAGGTCAGTTAGGGCCAAAAAACTAAAAAAAAAAGCAATAACTCCCATTGACAGGGTCCGACATGATTGTTATTTTGGAACTAATTGTAAATGCGATAGGGGATCGTTTTCAAACATAACAGTCGTGTGATCCAAAGTCAACAAAGGTCAATTAGGGGTCAAAAACTTGTATTTTTGCGATAACTTGAGAACAAAATGTCCTTCAAGGTTGGGAGTTACGCTATTGTAATCCATTAGTCATCTTTGTGACCTTTGAAATTATGTTGACCTCTGGTGACCTGTATTAGTTTCTTTGGTTATTTCAATTTATTTGGCCATATTCAGATCTCAAATGGTCTTCCGATCAAAATTGTCCATGGATTGACCCTGTGCGAACTTCGAGTGCAAAGTTATCAGAGGTTAAGGTTTTTATTAAAAAATATGCTCATTTTAGGAGATACAGGGCCATAAAAAAAAATGTCAATATTGTAATATATGATAGAGCTCTGTGTGCTCTATAGATGAAACTAACTCCCGCTTTGATCGCACACCCGGTTCTTAAGTTATGAGGGGCCAAAGGTTGGCATTGATACCTTTTTAGCAATAACATTGTGTGTGTACATTGGAGTGCACATCATTGAGGGGAACATTTTTAATAAAACAGTCATGTCATTCAAGGTCATTCAAGGTCGATTATGGGCAAAAAATCTACCCACTTATGCTAATTTTTGCAACAACTTCCAATTACGAAGTCTAAAATGGCTGATATATTGGGACCAGTTGTGAATGAAGTAGGGGCACATTTTCCCAAATAACCATTATGTAATCCAAGGTCACCAAAGGTCAATTATGGGTTGAATATGTTTTTGTTTTTGCAATAACTTGTGAAACTCCTACTGACAGAGTCTGACATTGTTGATATTTTGGGACAAGTTGTGAATGGGGTAAGCGATCATTTCCAAACATAACATATGTCATTCAAGGTCACCTATGGGCAAAAAACTACCCAGTTATGCTAATTATTGCAACAACTTCCAGTGAAGAAGTCTGACATGGCTGATATATTGGGACAAGTTGTGAATAGAGTAGATGCACATTTTTCTAAATAACCGTTATGTAATCTAAGGTCACCAAAGGTCAATTATGGCTCAAAATGTGAATGCCTTGTAATTTTAAGCAATGTCTTGATTCGCAACCAGTTATTTCATCAAACCCTTAATGTAGTTTGCCATTTTGGTGTCTTATTCAGTTCCTATGCTGAAAGCATCAGGAACCTATATTAAATTTCAAGTTTGCTTGTACAGCACTGTAGGTGTATTTGTGTGGGTGTATTACTGTGTCTGCATGTGATGCCAAAACACAAAAATTGTCAAGACTCCAGCCAGTTTGATTTGGCGTGTAACAAGCAACAATGTTTCTTAAACTTTACACATGCAGTTTACAATGCCATCTAGCCAGAGTTTGAAGTGGGAGAGGGAGTCTGATGTCCCCCAGAAAGAGGGGTGTCAGACACAGTATTGTCCACCCCTTGGATAATTTCTTTGGGTTAGGGGTTAGATGCAAAATGTGTCTATCAATTCCAACATTCTAACTGCATTGTGCAGTATAAGATTTCATGTTTTTGAACAGACTGTGGCTACTGTACAGCCCTGCACATACACCAAAGCAACTTGGAGGACATTCTAGATTAGTTTTGTCAGAAAATGACAGACAATGGCTACAGTACAGTCCCCTGTACACACATTAAAGCATGTTTACTGTAGATGGCATCCAACAGGACCAAAACCTTCATAAATTTGTAAAACATCACAAATGTGCAGTGTAGACTACAGTATATACACTTAACAATAAAGCCCTATACATCTCAATACCTCTATGTATTAAGATATTGTAATACTTGACAGCAGCATGGTGTTTTGCTTCTTCTGCCACATTGCTTGAGCAATGCTCTTGAAAATATTTTCCATTGGTACTACATGGAATCGTTTACAAAATGTAATGTTTTGTAGCCTCAAAGCATTTCAGCCACAAATTATGAGGCAATTATGGCTTAATTTGGTGCATTAATCATCTGTGGTTACATCTCAACTGATATAAGGTTACATCTAGCTGTGCCACAGTTTTGCTGTAACCACCTGACCTACCGGTTCCAGAAATGTTTGCAAGCATAGGCTGTAAAGCAATAAAGGATGTTAGGCATCTGAAGTTTAGAGAGCTCTGTGCAAACGTGACCAGTAATACCACTAGTAGCCCGGAAGTGTTTTACAGTTTCCTGCTTACCTGGCAGTAAAGCCTTGATTTGACAAAGGAGTTAGAAAAGTCTAAACATCTTAGATTGAACTGTTGCAAAGATATTGTTTGCTTGAAAGTACTGTATATTATACAAATGTGAAATCATATCAAGTGTAAAAGGTCGTCTTGCAGTGAGCAGATAGCTAGCGCTCATTTAATGATATTTTGTTTGTTGGAATTGGCTTTAAAGCACTGTACATAATGAAGGATATACATATTGTTTGTCCTTAAGTCATTCGGTAAAGTAGTATAGATCAGTAATTACTTTTGCACATTGCACTGTGTGCATTGAAATGTCTGTTAACAGATATACCCTAAATAATGTACACCTAAAATAACTTTCTTATCAGATTCACTGAGCATCAAAGTATGAGCACATCAGTAGTACTGAGTTTCTGCACCCTTGCTCTAGAGGTCATAGGTCAGTTCACATAAATATCAATAAGATTTTAGAAACAAAT
>JAIPMN010136022.1:0-10209 GCA_020650975.1 Apostichopus californicus | reverse complement strand
TGTGTTTTGAGGTTAAAACTCGGTCCACCTTAAGGTAGCCCAGTAACGCGATTGAGTGTGGAAATTTTATAAATTCGATTTTCGACCGAAATTAAAATTTGTTCTTAAACCATATTTTATAACTCTAATAGACCAGTTTATTTATTTCAGATTATGTTATGTATTCTATATACTATTTTCAGCCACATTTATGAACAATTAGGGTGTTTCTCGGGGTTAAAACTAACAACATATCTTTTGCGTTCATTGAGCACTATAGACGCAAGAATGTTTGCAGACAATGGTGAGGGCTATTAGCCAATGAAATCATCGGCAATGTGGAAACCATCATTGGCTATTTTTAGCATGAAAATCTCTGTAACGGAAATGTTGTTAACTAAAGGCCTACATATATCGTTTTGCTTCAATATCATGTTGAATAACCGGGTTCTGAATACCTTGCAACAATTTGCCCGTCTCTGCATTTATATTATGATGAAACAGTTACAGTGCTACACACGTCTCCATTTGTCAGTTTTGCACAGTATGAACTGTCAACACCTTTTTTTCCGATTTTACTCACCTATTAGGCTAGGCCTAGTATTATACGACGTTATACTTCGGCAGAAACCTTCGACCGAAAGGCTTTATGCTAGATCTACTCCATAGGTACTCCTAAGCTTTTTGAAGTAGTTTAAACGTTACTTTTTACGAAGGTTGCTCTGGCGATAGAACACTGTTATTTTACTACGATACTAGGCCTAGACTAGTACTAGCACTAGTACTGGTGGTTCCTAACGTTGTGCACTAGCCTAAGGCATGAATTAGAATTGTAAATCCGTGATTCCTTTACCTGAAGCCTTCAAATGACGCAATATGTTTTCCTGGCTGATAACCTGTCACAAATTTCGAACAGTTTTAACTCTGTCCTGTGTCTTAATGAGAATTTTTCCTCAGAAATATCATCAACGAAGGCACAACATGTGCCTACGTCGTCGCGTCCCTGCACCCGGAAATAGCGCAAGAAGTTCACCGCAGTCAAATGCACTACCTTAGGGAAGATAATGTTGCGCCAACCACTAGGCTTCACCTAGCGGATAAAAGCGATACGGAAGCTTCGTGTGGACTTTGATATCATCGAATGCTTCATTGATGTTTCTTCCTACAAAAAGGTACATTGGTAATGGCTCAATAGGAAGGACAGTGTATTTATTCCAGAGTCTGTTGAAAACAATTTGTATTCATTTCAGACACAGTTATGGACAATAAGGTTTTTCAAGGTTATTTTTTTTTACCAAACTTAATACTTTTTATTTACAAACAATAGCGATAGCTTATGACTCAACTAGACCTGTTTATTTATTGTAGATTATGTTAGGTACCCTATGTATTAATTTCAGCCACGTTTATGGACAATTAGGTTGTTTGTTACGGAGTTAAAACTCAGCCCCACCTCAGGGCAACTCAGTAACGCGATTGATTGTGGTTTATAAAAAAAACAAAGAAAACGGCGATGAAGTACATTTAACAAGACAATATCGTTATCAAAATATGTAACGTTCACTGTATTAATTCTGCACCGTTCCCATTATCCAAGAAATAATGACTGAAATTTCACAATAAACAGTCCGGGACGATACTGAATATTTAAAATTTGCAGATACTATACCAAGTGGAATACGTGCACTAAACGCACGTCACTGCTTGTAATTCTTTTCTGAGATTCGTTTTAAATGTTTCTTATTTTACTTTGTAAGGTTCTGAAAATTTTCATTCTGAGTGAGGTGTGGCAGCTCACCTTTCCAAAGTTCAGTCATGCAACATACAGTTGTACATTGGGAAAGTGCCCCCCTACCCTAACATTCCTGGAAATGATATTATACCCCCGCTTTAAATATGTAACAGCCAGCCAGTGAGCAATAGAAGGTTCCTTCATTTTGCGACAAGATAACCTAATTCCTTAAAGGAATGTGCAACAGTTTAAATGCATAATGACCGACTACAACAATCAATTAAATTAACGTATCCTGATCCTTCAGGTATATCAGTGAAATATTGCAAACTCCATAGCCAACTATGAATATACCGTGTCACCTAAACCAGGAAAATGTGTTCATGTTCCAATTTTAAAACATTTAATCATGCAGTGTTACACTATTTACATTGATTTTTCAGAACGGTATTCTAATAATCCAGAATTAGCAACCATACCTTGACAATTAAACATAAAGAGCACCTGGCAGGCACAGTTACACTAAAAGTTGATTCCCGGTTATAAAACCCAAACAAACAGTAGCTTCTATCTACAACATTATGTCAGACACAGATTTAAACTGCTATAAACCATGTGATTTTATTAAGGATTTTGTTGGCTCTTCCCCCAGTGCAGTAGAAAATACAAATGCAGCATGAAGGACAGTGTCAAAATCAGTACTGCATGCTAGCATGTGGTCCCCGTGGCCTGCTATGCTGACTGCAAGCAACCTCCTGCCATTAGAAATATGAAAAGGAGAGTTGACTACAAGAAAGAAAACCAAGCAAAGGGTGCCAATAAGGCAAAATACCAGGGACCGTGTAAGAGAGGTTTAATGCCCACATTATCCACCCAATTCACACAGAGATTACAGTTACTACTGTAAATCTTAAAGTTTTGTACCAAAGTAAAAACTGGATCGTGCTTTAAATCGGTAGCATGTGCTATTAGGATTACAGTTAGAACTGAGGGTATGTGTAATTCCAACAAATCCAGATTTTCTTGGGATTACACATATCCTCAGTTCTTACTGTAATCGTCATAGCACATGCTACTGATGTATCACATTTTCAGCACAATTAAGTATATACTGTGGTAAACACCTTTAACATTACAGTAGTTACTGTAATCTCTATGTAAATCGGCTTCATTGTCACAGTAGCTATGTTGCAGCATTTTATCTTTGTTTATGAGAGTGCTGGATTCTAAAAAAACTTGCAACCAAACAAAGCTTAGTAGAAGTATGTGTGAAATTGAGATGTAACCACAATGCAAAGTGAAAAAGTATGTTTGAAGAAGGATGCGTCGGTATAAGCAAAAACAGATACCGATATACACGCTGACGATTACCTGGTATTATCATGTAAACCGGAAATTTCGCGGGACCGCTAAATCCAGCGTTAACTGTACTATCAAACACTAGCATGAACCGCATGGACACTAGTGTAGCCTATCAATGTATTTGCGGTTTTATGACCACGACTTTTCCATTTGTTTTTCTTTTGCAGTAACTTATTTAAAGATTTGAGTAAAAAAGAAAATAAAGTACTGAAAATCAGTGTTGTTTACGTGTCTTTCATTTCAACGCGAACGTACAGTACACTCCACAACGAGGCCCAGTCCAACAACATCAGTACATTTGCATATAATAGGTATGGGAATTACCAGGTAAGTATTTGGATCCGTATAATAACAGGTATGATTATACGTAATGCGCAGAATCGGTATAATAACTGGTATGAATAAACGTAATGCAGAGAATCGGTATAATATTAGGTATAAATATATGTAATGCGCACGTAAACTACGTGCGTGTAAACTGTAAAGGAACTTGTGAGAAGCATTTGGCGGGAAACTACTTACGAGTACGGTAAAACTAGCCTGAAGTTGAAAGAGATTAGCGGTAGCAAAGTGTGGGTATTATTATACAACGTGACTGGGCAATGACTTTAATTTGTTAAGTACCGGTCTGTAAGAAAGAACCTTGAAATGGTATTCTGAAGTGTAAAGAGAGTGACATCTTAGAACCGCAAAAGCTCCGTGACATTGTCAAAGTACTGAGATAGAGACCAGGTTATCCCATCACAGGGTTAGCGCCAGCTGTAAACTTTAGAGGGAGGGGGAGTTCTCCCCTTGACCAACTATTTTGGGGGGTTATTTGAGTTTATTGGTGCAGGCATTTTTTTAAATGTGGAGTATAAAAATGTATGATGTCTGGCTCCAAAAGCTCCAGTTTTTTACCTTAACAGGAGTTAAAAAAATAACATAGAAACCACATCATTACTGGTACTAAATGATAGTACTGGTCTGAGTGGTCTCCAAGGGCGGCGGAACCGGGGGGGGGGGGCACAGGGGGCACGTGCCCCCACTTTTCCTCAGGTTAAAAATGTGCCCTACATAAAAATGGTACCCTTGATCACCTTATTAGGTCAGCGATATTTCAGTAAGAGATATAATCCTAATTTAGAACTATCAGGGGCGTAGCCAGTATGTAGCACTGTAGGCCCGGGCCTATCGTTGATTAACAGACTTTATATGTATAGAGCTGCAGCACTTCGTTGCCTGTTGTTGTCACGTTCGGCGTTCCAAGTTCCAAAACAGCTTTTTCGATAAACATTTACTAGCTACAGTTGTATCAAAGACAATTACTGGCTATAGTTGTAACAAAGACATTTCTGGCCTATCTTTGTATCTACGACTACAAGTATCAGAAGTTGAAAAGTAAGACTAAACTGTACATGTACCTTGCTAATTTTAAATACATTATGTAGTATTGAATTACGTACTATTTAACTCGTTTGTTTTTTGGGGCTTAAAAGTGATATTGAATGAGGTGTCTCAAGTTAGCAAGAGGCCAGGGAACCAGAATGAACACTAGGGAAGGGCCGTTTCCGGCCATCTGGGGGGTTTGTAAAACCAAAAATGTTTGGGTACGCTCCACGCCAACCGATGGTGACGCTCCGCTCAGATAGTCGTGCCTACAACTTTGCAAATCCTGGCTACGCCCCTGAATTTCTGTGGGTCAAACTCAAAGTTATTTCGAATGGAAACATTTTTTGAGCTCCTAACAAGAAATAAACTCTAATTCGGCAGATTCCTACTTTAGCAATTAGCATGATTTCACCTAATTTTGTCTCGAAATAAAACTTGTTCCTTGTTTCCCAATTTGCACATTGGATATTGCAGTGCTAGTATGCATTTTTTCTTTGAGAGGGGGGGGGGGGGGCGTTGATGGAGTGATGTGTATACGCAAATAAGATAATACAATAAGAGTTATAAAGGGTACTAAATATCAAGCTGCATCAGTCCAATCGAATTTCTGCAAAGTGCCCTTTGACGTTGGTCCACCCCCCCCAGATTAAAAGTGCTTCCGCCGCCCTTGGTGGTCTCTCATATCACTCTTGGAGGTATGTCTAAACATTTTATTTTGTTATTATTATGTAACTTAATCCCTTCTTTTAGTATTATGTTAATCTGGGTGCCTTTATTTTAATCATGTATTTTTCGTGTGTGGATAAAATCACTCACAATCGAAACGAAAATATTATACAGGTGAAAAGTACTCGAACTTTAACACCTTCAATCCATCGCCACATCAACAGTGTACGTAACATAATACATTCCATCTTCAAGACTTAGCAGATACTTTTCAAACAACTGCCGTTTTCCATTTTTGTTTTGGCAAACCGATGGTTAGGCAAGGTTTTCCCATTGACTTATGGTGGTGTTAGGTTACCATGTGGTCGAAGATAGCAGCAATAATGAAAGTATTCAATGGATATTTTAGTTCCAGCAAACTGCGTCACAATTTGAGATGGTTAGGCTAGATTTCCCCATTGACTTAGTGGTTTATGGTCTTGGTTACTTTTAACATGCGGGATTTGAAATCGAACCCTGTGACTAGAGACCCATCAATTAGTTTAGTATGGATTGTATTAACATTTAGATGAAACTTTGCCGCTCTCTGACAGTAGGTACAGTTAGCTGGGCATGCAAAAATGTACGTATGTTACTCTTGTGTCTTTGACCTAATTCAAACACATTTTACCAGCGCGGGTTTCTCTTAGTTAGACAGCATTGCATTGCTAACAGAAACTGCAGATTCCTTGCAAGACAAAAATGCATACATGTATTGTTATTAATGTACACACACACACATGCCATCCAATCCTTTTTCCTCGCGTACAGATGAACGTGTTTCAAAAACTCCATCAGGTGCTGTGCTGTATTCTGTACCTTCCCCTCCCCCATCCATACATAGACTGTTCCAAATTATCGTGTGTAAATGTAACCCATCCGTGCTCGTGATTGGCTGTTTAGACTTAAACCATTTTGAAGATGAAAAGAAACATGTCAGTTTGCCCTTTCGTTGACCTTTTGTCTGGTACTGTATGCAGCAAGAATGTTTAAAGTTGGGGACTATGGGGAAGTGGTAAGTTATACACTATGGGCAGTATCAGCGTGGACCATTTCATGAATGATTACTTCGTACAACATGGTGTTATCAGGTATGCTGCTTCCATTAATTATGATTGAATCAAAGCCATCTGGATGGTTTCCGTCTTTTACTGTTACACCAATAGCTTCATCCCGGGACTGGTGGAACTCCCATCTCTACTTTGCCAGTATTGCTATTAGAAGGATCATGAAAAATATTGCAAACGCAACACAGTTAAGGTAACAATAAAAGTCCTCAGCTATCTTCTGTTTCTCCCTCAGCTGCCCACTTCGTCGTTTGATATTAATGAACTCTTGCTTTGTCTCTCCCATCTTTACCCTTTTGGCAAGGGCATTTTCTTCTTGCTTTGGTACCTTCCTCTTGCGACAAATCTACAGGTAATTTGTCAACAGGTACATTCCCAAAACAGTCTTCATGAAACCATTCCATTCAAATGAAACACTGCATCATCGTGTTGCCAACATCATGGGCCCCTACAAATGCAGTAAATTTGTGCTACAAACCTCTTGTTGACCTTAGAAAGTCGCTCCATTTTTCTGCCCTTATTAATGTCATTCTCTCTTCTTGGTGACATCTTTTCATATCAGGGTGCATTCTGACTTGAGAGTTTAGAGTAGAAGGCTCAATATGGAGACACAGAGCAGAAGCAAATTCCAGGGAGTACACACCGATAGGACCTATAATCTTGCTGTTGAGGGACACCCATTAGGAAAATGGTGATTTGTGGATCCAAAGACATTATGAGTGAGGTGATCAGCTGAGTTAGTGATAATGAGTACTCATTATTAATCATGCTGTTGTACAGCTTAACTTCTGATTTTCAGCATCCGATGGTTTACACTGTAACCAATTGGTTTGGTAGATGAATTTTCTATACAAACTCACCTGGTCAAATCCTGATGATGATAGAGCTTCAACTATGGTATATATCAAACAACCCTTCCTCTCAATAATCTGTAACTTCTGATTGGATAGATACAATGATGGCACCCATAGATTACTGCAGTTTGAAGATGGCTCATCTGGGTGACAGGAGAGGTCAATATCAGGTAGATATTTGATTTCATTACCCAAATCTTTGGTTTCCTTGGGACCAGATAAAACATCACTTTGGTGGGGATTCATACTTCCATCTGTTGAAGATGGTGCTGATGTTGTAGGGAATTTTGAAAAAGACGGGGAAATGACTGATAATTCAACAGAACGGATATACCCTAACTGTGTACTCGTGTAGACAATATTTTTCATTAAACAGCACCATAAACTCGCAACTGTCAAATATAAAGCTAGCATACACGTTGATACTTGACTCTGGTGAGTATGGAACACCAAAAGGACAACAGGTGGCGCTACTACTCTAAGCAGATGGTGCTACTACCCTAACATGAGGTGCTACTGCTCTAAACCGGAGGTGCTACTAACTCTAAATAGTCGATGCTACTTCTACTACAGGCGGCGATGCTACTGTAAAATATTGGCGCTACTACCCTAAACGAGAGGTGCTACTACTCCAAATTGGAGTCGCTACTACCCTTAACAAGGCAGAGCTTGGCCAACTGGCTTTTTGTGACGTCACAAGTTTACAATAAACGCCATTATAGTTCCATAACAGTTGCGCGAAATCGTGCAGCTGCAGAAACAGTGCTTCCATATAACATCTGTTCAAGAGCAATATTGCTAGTCTAATATTGGTAGGCTAGTAGCATTTATTTATTCGGAAGAAACGCAGTTATTGGTGTGCCACGTTTGAAGACAATTTCAACGTAATTCATATCATTGATAATTTAGTTTCTTTGAAACCGTTCGTCACGAAACGAGATGTTATTCATTGTGAAGATACTAAATTATGGGGTTGAATAGTATGAAAGGCAGAGGAAAAATCGAAAAACATGACCCGTGCAGAATTACCAGAATGTTCTAAGTGAGAGTATAGCCTGTCAAGGATTACAAGGATGGCATCTTCACAGAATCGTATGCAAGTTGTAAAGGGTCTCATGCCCACAGGCACTCGTAACGGTATCTCGGTGTATAGTAATCAATACGGGCTCGTATACACCTAGGTCTAGATAACTTGACCAGTGCCTAGGCTTACATCATGGTAGGGGAGCTGCAGGGGGTAGCCTAGGGTTTATCACTACAACCTGCATGTGTTACTATTGATTTGCAGTACCAGTTGTTGGATGATATAGTAATGATATAGAAAGTAGACAGGTCCGTAATTAAATCTTCAATCTTCATATTCATAAGATACTGTATCATGTATATACAAAAAATCTATTGTATCGATCAGGGAATATGAACTAAGGGTCTACACTTTACACTGTCAAATATTTAGGCTATAACTTTCAAACTACGTCTCTTCATTTCTGAATATATTGGCTATAGCTGGCAGGTATATTCTGACAAATTGCAGTAGGCTATACCCAAATGTTGTTTATAAATCGAGCTAGCCAAACAAATTATTCGATGGAGAGTGTGGTTAATGCATCCACAATCTAGCTATTCTAGGATGTGGAAATAGTGAAAAGGCTTTAAAATGGCTTAGAAAACCTGCTTTTGACCGATATCAATAGGAAAATTATAATCTTTATATGCCACTATACTGTAATTTCAGCACACAAAACACTGTGCACACCGTACCGTACGTACCCAGCTGGGATACTTCTCAATTTGACTGCAAGCAGTGCATAAGTATTTCTTATACTTAATTAAAAAATCACCATTTTTTTAGCCCTTGATATCATTTAATAATCCATTTGCTTCTGATTCAGCATTTTGCTGCAATTTTCATTCATTTTTTACAATACAACCAGCAAAGTTTTTGTGTGTGATATTGTATTCAGCACACTGTATACTCACCACTATTATTAATCATAGTGCATGGTATGAATTATGAGACTATACACGATTCACATAAATACTTAAACGACTTAAGCGTCACTTAGTGTAACATAGTCCATACGGTGCCCCCTTAGTGCTAATGACGTCATTGTGACGAAATCCGAAATTTCTTCGTCTTTTAAAGCAGATAGATCAGAGGTAAACTAAAATAATTTGTTGTGTTTCGTGTATGCATATTCATCATTATAATTCAGTTGCAGTTTGTTGTCTGCTTCCCAAACATGACCTATAGTAGCCACCAAAATGTCTTCTGAAATCTTTTTCCCTGAAAGGAGAAAACGAAAAAGATATGTACGGGAATTAATCTATTCTAGTTTAACTGCATTCGTAAGTAGCAATTTAACTTTCATTAAGTATTAACCGATCTCAATAGATTTAATAAATATATTTGATTGGTTCCCAATAAATTCGAAGTCATACTATCTCACATGAAAAATGTGTGACGTCACCATACAGGCATTGTCGGTCTTACGTCATATCTTTCCATAACTCGCCGTTATCTGTCGTGACGTCAGAGGCAAATCCAATTAAAGAGTTCTGATCAAAGGTATGTAATATTAGACTCATATATTCAAATCTTTGCAAGAATTTCAGAAGATATAACTTGATCGTTATGATACGAGATGAATAAAGTGTGCCGGGATATTCATATTTGTACGGGAATGTAAGTAACTTTGTTTACCGCTCACAATTAATTAGTATATATACAATATAGCCAATATAAAGCTTAATCACCTTTTTTTTGGTCCTCTTTTCCTTAGCGGCGGAACTCGGGTATTCATTCAGTCTTTTGGCTAAGATCATGTGTAGTAGTTGTTCACTTTTGAGGGGAATGGTGATGCACACCCAACGATGATCACACAGTCACAGTCCCGATGCAAGGGGACTGGGGTTGAGAGCGGATCAGTCGTTCGGTAGTTTGGTTTTCGTGCCCAGGTTCTTTCCTGGGCGACTTTTTCTTAAAAAGTATTCATTCAGTCTGTTGCATGATGCTTTCATCCAAACTGTTATAAAAGGCTTTTCTCTTTTTGTTTTCGTTTTTCAGTGGTCGGATTAAGCGCATCAAGGCTAGATCAGGCAGGGTAAGTATACCTTTATCCAGATAATCACGAATGTC
>JAIPMN010135963.1:0-11196 GCA_020650975.1 Apostichopus californicus | reverse complement strand
CCCTGTTTTACGCTGCTAGTTCATTCTTGATTGTGATGTTCAATAAAAGCCTCCTCACCTCATACAGGTAAGAATGTAGTTACAGTAGGTATTTCCATAAATTATTCAACTAGCATCACACTTTAGCAATAGTTTGACATTTCAGTTGCTACAATTTCTTTTTTCAAATTATTGAAAGTTAACAGCCTATATTGGTTTTTAAAAGTAAGCTATGTCAGACACTGTGTCACTGTGCTGGTGCAAGTCAGACATCAACTGCATGGTACCTCTGGTGTTTATGAATGGATGCCTATATTAGAGCTGGTTGAATGATTGAACACCATTAAAGGCATTGAAGACTCGCCTCAAACCGCGTGCAGCCATCTGAAAAGTTAACTTTTTGTTGCTTGCAAGTGACGTTTTGTTCGTGTCGCTACAAAATGCAGACAGTAATGAAACGTGATACCTTTTTATCTTAAGCTGGACCTGAGATGTCCATCGCTACATATCCTTTATTCACTGTGCTGTGGGTATTGACCGCAGCTGTATGTACTAACTGTACACTACTGTCTAATTACCTATGTATGTTAGCAAGCTGTGTGTGTATTTTCTGGGATCGATGGTGGTGTCTAACACTTCTGTTACACCTCATTCGAAACTAGGTCAGATTACCGGCATTTGACGTTTCTTTTTGTGTGAGTCTTCACACCCTTTAAGGTGTATTGCCTCTGCACAAACTGGCACTGCAATTCATTCTTGTTTATTGATGCAGCAATTCTTAAATTTTTCATTTAAGGCTTTCCTTCCTCTTTTCAACCTCTACCGTAAGTATTGTTAAATAGTATATTGTATGAACTGCTGTCTGCCAGTTGGGAAAATGCTACATGTGTTCAGTTGTCCCGACTGATCAGTCATTGAATATGTGGCGGGACTTACAGTAGGATACATAATTTACGATAGAATGTAATTTCTCTGCTGTAAGTAACATATATACTACTGTACATGTACTACAGTGTAGTCTAGAATGACCCCTCCATCAAGCCATGCATTTTTTGGTATACATTCAGCATGAACATATATTTGTAGATGTTTTGGCAATCTGTACATACTGTACAAACTGTTAGGCTATCAATCATGCCTTGTGTCACATAATCAACAAACAAAATGATTCTGTAAAACCCTCGGACCTTTTTGTTTTTCTGTTTTGGTACCTATATTCCATGGTATGCCTCATTCCATCGGACATTAGACATATATATGAATTCTTTATATCTGAAGTTTTCAAATACTTTCATCAAGAAAGTTTTCTCAATTTTGAGTTTGTTTTAGCTTAAAAGTTCCTTGCAGGCAGCAAATTTGTTATTGAACTCAAATCCATAAAATGTTTTATTTTTGATGTGAAGTTGCTTTTAGTGCAAAGGTAATCTATCCTTCGGTAACAAAAGGTACTAGGGAGGGCAGCTCTCTACGTACAGTACATGGCAATCATATAACAGCTGCCGTAAATTTAAAACTTATATGTTGCAACACAGACTCACGGTATATGACAGTACATGCAGTACAGTACGGTACATTTATCCGTGCTCATCAAAAAAACAAAAGGTTTTTATTCCATCCTTCACGCTGTGATGAATTGCCACACCTTGTACTAATTTACAGTAAATTCATTGGGCTCAAGCTGCTTTAATAGTATCTAGTGTAAATATCGGTTCAAGTCAATTCTTCAAACAATTTGTCATGTACAGCGAATAATTTAGTGTTGAAATATTTGTGTAGCAATTTTGAAAAGCTCTGAACTTTGTCTCATATAAAATAATTGCTGTCCCTATGTAGAAACCTACTACACATCTTTGCACTTGAATAGCAAATTGTCCATTTTGCATAGCATTTTACCATGCGGTACTGGGTAAATTATATCCTGGTGTACTATATTTATCACACTATTTTGTTCATATCAAATATCTTTGTAAAAACAAATTTGACAAAAGAAGTAAAATAAAAGTACAGTAAAAATACAGTGAAGTATAAATGAAGGTCACACAGATCTATGTCAATAAAATTGTTTTTTTCCTATATTTAAGTCAGAAAAAAATTTGCAGCAATGTTTGGTGATCAATAACTATTTAGTGAAAACAGAATATTGATGAGTATAAACGCCTCCATTTGTAATTTGTCTTGTCTCTCTTCTTGCAGTTTCCCATCTATTCAGGTGGTCGGGATTGGCCAGGTGAGTTTCCAGATTGAGTCAATTAGAAAATGTTGTTCTTAATTCTTCACACTTAGTCCGCTACTTTCAAAAAGTCTGTATACAATTGGTCAAATAATTGTGATATCAGTTCAAGTGAAAGAAAGGTCACAAGCTGCCTTCCTTATCAAACTCTCTTTTCTCTCTCAAAATCTTTCTAAGTCGTAACCCAGTGCTTCCACCGACCCGGTCGCTTTTCAAATCCTTTGTTTTCATTAACAAGATCTCAGCTAAAAATTGAGTGGAGGGAGAGTGGGGAGGGAGAGGGGGCAGGGGGAGGGGGGGTATAGTATACTGATTACCTTTCATTTAGTGTCATCCATTCTAGTCCCTAGAATTGGGAACCTTATTCAGTATCTCTCATTTCTTCATCTTCTTTTCAGATGGTCACTACAATAGTTATATTGTATGTAGGCAAACTACTTGGAATTATCAGTTTCCCAGATATTGGGAAGGATATTCCCAGAAAGGTACGTTGAAAAGTAAACTCATGCATAAATTGGTACAAGGGGATGGATGTTTCCAGCGTGACAACTTTGCAGCTTGCTCTAATACTGTACATTACACAGATTATTATAATACAAAGTATTGTTCTCGGAAACTGAGGTCACAAAATTTGTAACAAATGGTTTAACCAGACATTGATAATCATGTTAAGGGAGTCTGCACAACATTCACTATTCTTACACCTACAACTGAATTTTATCATTTTTTCGTGGAAATATTTGTTTGTCTATATTTGGCCTGCAAAGGAGGAAGCTATTAAGGTGAGCCTCGTAGGGAAGAACTTGCATACAATCCTTATGTGTCATTGTCAGATATTGATGGTTGAAGCTGTCATGTTTTGTATCAAATGGGAACTTGAAACAAGCAGTTGTGGACGTGTGATGTAATACAGTAGATAAACATAGACAAAACACGTTTTGCTTCTTTACAGTACTGCATGTTGGTTTTGCACATTTGACAGAACATGTTTTAGTGACCTCGGTTTTCATGTGGGCACGGTTTGCAACATTCACTGGTCATGACTGACATTTCTGATGCATCTAGCTAATATAATTTGAAAAGTGAGTCTAAAAGTTGGAAGAAAAGCAACATTATTTGTCATTAGCTGAGATAACAGCCTTGCTGTTTTCTGGTGTCCTTCATATGTTAACCTTCCTACTGTAATGTTAGTTTTGTATTAATCTTGTACAAACATGTGAGAAATGAATTTGAATTTGAAATTGAAAAATTGAAATATGACATCGCACATGCTTGCTGAATAATCACTTTCATACAGGGCGTATAAAGGTCAAAGGTCTATTAGATATGGATACTTTGAAACATGCATATATAGGAAATCAATATATAAAATTTCAGCAGTATGTTTTAGATTATGTTTGACTTCCTCTTCAACCTGTCAAAAATAAATTTACTGCTATTTGAACTACCCTTTAAGGTACAGCTGGGCAAAGTATGGATCAGAATGCAGCACACAGGCAATTATTAATAGCCTGCATTTTATATATCAAAACCCTATTACTTCATGCCAGCAGAATCTTACAATATTAGAGCAATGAATATATATCGTTTGACTGTCATAAATCAACTAGAACAGTGACTTTTCACTGTACGACTGAAGTGTACTTTGGGGCAGTTTGTATGGAGCCTACTGGTGATAGGAGTATTCATCATAATAGATGGACAACACCACCCCCCCCCCATTCACGTGGAACTTTCTGGTCTTGTGTTTCCAATATAATGTAATATTCCATTATTCTCATGGGAGTATGAAATAAACTAAACTGTTTTGCCCTGCAGAAGATAAATTTCATCCCCATGCATGCTTTATAGGTAGTTAGTAGTTAAGGACCTGTAATCTACTATAACAATTAACTATAATGCAATGAGCAACATCCTCCTTAAAGTGGTTCCACTTCAGTGAGAATTAATACATGTACTGGTTCCACTATGTATGGTTAACATGACAAAAGGTGTGGCCTATTGAAATAATACTGGATAACCTAAGCCCCGGACATAACATGCTTGAGTTGTCTGGAGAATTCTAATCATTGGAAAATACAGCTGACTTGTCCAATTTAAATACCAGCATTTTTTCCTCCAGTTTGTCAAGAGCTTATAGCCCCCAGACTGCCATCAGCTTTGTAAACCTTAAATATCTTGTTTTGAAAAGGTTTAGCATCCTTAAGGCCCCCATTTGTAGATGTACAGTAAAGTGCACTGCAATGACTTCTAAAAATGTGGGTATAATTTACTGTTACTAATCAGAACAACCCATTTAATGACATTAAAAAGAATCTGTTCAGATTACCACTGCTTATTTTTCTTGCCTTAAATAATCTAAGTGGTCAGAACTAAGTGGTCAGAACAGTATCTTTTGATCACTGAAGATGCTTATAGTCCTTCTGATATTTTGATTCATTTTATTTTTGGGACAGGAAAGTGAACTGTTATTAAACTATAAACAAACAAACAAACAAATAATTTGTATTCACATTGTTTCTTTTTTTAGATATGGCCTCTTCCAATTATCTATATTTTCAACCTTATATTTGGTCTTGGTAGCACAAAGAAAATAAGGTTTGTAATGAAATCTACAGAATGTATTTCATTTTCACAATTTATTATTTATTTATTAATTTATCTTTTGAACAGTTAATAAAATAACTGGTAAGTTGATCTCTCTCTCTGTATAAGTGAATGTAAAGACAGCTCGTGCACAAAAAAATAAAAAATGAGGTTGTTGACCCATGAGCCATATTTTTCATAACTCTATTTTGACAGAGATCTGCTCCTCTATTTATTACGCCATTCTCACTATTTTTTCATAAATGCTGAAACATTGTACTATCACTATAACTCCCAACAGCAAATAAATTTAAAGGTCGCGGTGAAAGATTTGGATGGTCAGTTGCTGATTAACCAGTGCATGGTAGGTAAATGTGACATGTAAATCTGTGGGCATTTCTTACTTTACCATACCTTAAATTATCAGTCTGCCCCTTGCCTGTTTCACACATAATCAATAGACACATACTGTAATAATTGTGGGAAAAAAAACCTAGACCTGAATACAGTAGTTTCCTACTTTTGGTATAAGATTGTTTTATGAATGTATTTTTTTTCATATAGTGTCCAGACCTATTTGAAAAGATTCCGTAAACAGTGATGAAAGAAGCAAAAGACAATACAACATACAAACAAAGGCAAACAAGCAAACACACAAAAAGACGACGACAAAAGCGGAAATAGTAATTCGCCACTGAGTTTGAGTGATTGTGTAATTCTACCAGTGTGAGTTATTGTACAGTGCACTCACTGTGTAATACTGTATATAATGCTGTACCGAAACTACCAGTATATGTTTACTGTGCAGTTATGTAAATTTAAACAGTATCTTTCCATTAAAAATTGACTGAATGACTGTCAGAACCTTTTATAAGCTTTGTCTACTCTAACTCCTTCAATTGATAGTATTCAGTCTTTCTTTATAGACTTTGTTTTCTTAGCAGACTACTACAAGTTTGCTCTGGGATTCAAATTCTCATTGTTCAATATGTAAATGAGTTATTTTGACTGTTATTGGGGGTATTGTGTTTGCAGTAGAAACTCTTGTTACTCTCTCTAAATGTTTACTTTTACTACCGCTGATGCGAAACCTTGGTTTTTACTTTTTTCAGCACCAGGAGGAATGTGTATTGTATGGGGTGGGGGAGGGGGGGGGGAGGTTACACTTGTGAAGTGTTTATTTCAAAGAGAGAAAAAGGAAAATTCTAACAAGCTGCATACATGTCTATGGCAAATATGCGTAGAGGATACAGTACATGTACATAAAAGCAAGTGAGCCATGATGTTTCGATCCCAGCAGGATCCTCTTTAAAGGTGTACTGGAAAGAAAACAGCCTAATGGCACATAGACAAATAGACAACTAAATTGGACCATTGAACATAGAAAAGTGAGAAGTAATTTTCACTGATTCTTTTTTATTCAAATGGGGAATTTATTTTGTCTGTCAAGCTTAAATGTGTCCCTAGTTTGTTTTCATTTCAGTTCGTGCCTTTGAAGAAGATCCTGCTAGGATCAAAAGGATCACTATTAAAAAGGGTTTTTGTTGATATCAATGAAAGGTTTCTCAGGATTGGCCCCAAATATTCTACAAAATGTGAAAAAAAAACAAATGGTCACTTATTCTCCAACTTCAACAAGCATATTTCTATACCTTTTAGGTATTTTAACTTTACAGAGGAAGTTAACTCTCTGATACAGACAAACTGGAATATCTGGGTATGATTTAGGAGCACTGTCAGAATTAATGGGAATGTACTTGAATTGAATACCTGTAGCAATTGTTGCATGCTAAAATGTGGGGCCAAAACTGCCGACCTTTTAACAGCGTTTGAAACATTAAAATAATACCATACAGCTACTGTTATGGAATAATTTCTGACTTCAAGCGGCAGCAGTTTTTTTTTCGAGATAACGTGCTGCGGTAACTATGGTTTTGTTATGAGTGAGGCAAGTGGCATGCTGGTTTTGTTTATGTCTTGTGAGGTTGAAACAATTATCTACAATGCCGATGTAATAGTAGTAGCCCGCGTATGCAAATGGTAGTCCAGTGTGCGACTTGGTGGAGGGCTCATGTGGGCACAAAGACCATATTTTGTATGATTAATAGTGCCTATATCGCAAGTGGGTAACATCTTTTGTGAGTTAGTCTTCTGCCATTTTCAATCGGTATTTAAAGTTATTGTACTTTGGTTTGTTGGTCACACCAAAAAGAAACTCAGTTTTATTCTCTTTTTCTTGTAACAGTGTTTTGTTTGTAGCAAAATGGTGTTTTTTATGCTTGTTTAGAAAATTCTTGGGGGGATGGGGAGTAGGAGGGAGGGATGGTGGGGAAGAGGGTGCAGGATACAGACTTCTGCTTCACTTGCTAAATTCTGTAATACGGCATACATTTTCTTTTTATTTAGGGGGGTGGGTAGGGGTATGGTGGACGCTAATTAAAATGGCCAGCCATTCAACAGACCACCGGATAAGATGCTACCTACATTCGGATGGAAATTCTTTTTAAAATTAAATTCTATCATTCTTGTTTTGAAACCAGGCACTGGTATCTTTACCCAAGCATGTCAACTGTTTATATTTCTCTATTTTCCTCAGTTTACCTATGTTCACGGTTCTAAGGAGATTTACAGTTTTGTTCACGATGTTAGGGGAGTACTTTCTTTTAGGGTAAGTTCAACTTTTCTGCTATCTTTTCACTCCTTCCTTCACTTCCCACTTTGTAATTCTTATTTCTCGTTTCTTTCCGGGATGAATCTTTCAATTTTCTTCGAGTAATATATTAGAATATTTAGTTTCGCCTTTTGAAGATAATCTGGTAATTTCACAAGCTAAGTTTGTGTTGAGTATATTTTGCAGACAGAACTGATTCTACCTTCAACGGACCCGTCCCAGATGTTGAGTTATTGTTCCTGTCTACATTTTCAAACTGTCTCTAACTGTTCACACTTTGCCTGATTAGTTTGAATTCCCAGAAAACTAGTTAGAAAGTAGACAGTTAGTCTTTGCATGGAACAAGCAGAGGATTGTTAGTTGCAGACAGTGTGATGATGATAGGAGAATCAAAGATATTTCCTGTTGCAAGGACATCCATATGTCTTTGTTCCTTTCATTAGATATGGTTGGTTGTGATAGGAGAATCAAAGATATTTCCTGTTGCAAGGACATCCCTATGTGTTTGTTCCTTTCATTAGATATGGTTGGTTGTGATAGGAGAATCAAAGATATTTCCTGTTGCCAGCACATCCCTATGTGTTTGTTCCTTTCATTAGATATGGTTGGTTGTGATAGGAGAATCAAAGATATTTCCTGTTGCAAGGACATCCCTATGTGTTTGTTCCTTTCATGTGATATGGTTGGTTATGATAGGAGAATCAAAGATATTTCCTGTTGCAAGGATATCCCTATGTGTTTGTTCCTTTCATTAGATATGGTTGGTTGTGCCCAGATGACATCACAGACCATTCTACTGTGATCTATCTCTATTAGTGATGGAGTATCATCTTGTAAATATAAGTCACCTTCAAGTAAACCATGTCTAGTGTTAGGAATATACCGATCCCATAAATCGCACGGAAATGGACTTAAACCTACGGATGCACAGTCCGGAAATGTTAACATTTCTTTTTCATTTTCAGGATACATCACACAAAACCTTTGAAGTTTAATTTGGAAGAAATCAATAGTTAAAAAAGATGTTTACAAAATTCTGACATTTCTTTGTACACAAACAATTGACCCTTGACCTTGCTAGATCAACCATGTGGTTTCATGCCGAGAATGACACTGTACCCGGAGAACTACTGAAATGGCCAGAGTAGAAAAATCTGATAATATTTTACCCACCAACAAATGGAACATCTACCTCTGGAGAGGTTTGGTTATGAACGAAATATTGATGAGGCTTTCGCCTTGCGGTGTGGAAACTGAAGTGGCAGTCTTTTGCAATTGCTGAAAAACCTTCAGTTAGCATTTTGCAGGAATGTCGTCTCTTTATGTTAAAAAATGTTCTCGTATGACATTGTATCACTGTTTGCTCTTCATCTATTCACACTTTGTTTCTTTCTTGTCTCTAGGGTGAAACCATCATTGAAGATTAAACTAGTGGTGGCTGCCATGTTACTCGGTGCAATAGTAGCAGCCGCGTAAGTCAGAAATACGTCGTAAAAGAAACGTACAAGTGTATAGCTGGGCTCCATGTGACTCCCCAGTGACGCCATGAATCAACAGAGCACCCTGTCATATCGGTCCTATGGAGTCCCGCAGGACTTTGTCAAGCTGCCGTCAATGATTGCAAGTCTTTAACTGGTCACGAGTAGCATAAACAACTTAAAAAAAGAGAACTTTTGAAACATGTTTATCATAGTTTTTTAATGTCAGGCAAATCTGTTTGAAGCACCATTAAACTTGTGTTTCTAAATCTTGGGGGTTTTTTTTATTCGTTCGGCGAAACTGCCCCAAGTGGAACCATGAGCTAGTCAAACCCAGTGCTTGATGTCGGTATGCAAGTTCATCAGGCATGTTCAAACCTTGGGATTCCTTTCAGGAGATCATGCTACTCTAATTCAGAGATCAGTGCTTCTTGAGCTTATTGGGACCGGTGTGACGGCGCCCTCTGTTGAAACATCTTCCTTCCTTACCTATCTCCTCACAACTGTCACACTCTTGCTATACCATCCATAGATCTATTTCATATCTTTACATTCAGTATGCACTCTTGGTGACCAGTTATGTTTGTTCAACCAGCCCTACTCATTCTGTCCCCCAAAGTGCCTAGACGTGTTTTCTTTAGGTGGGCGTGTTTTTTTAATCATAATTACGCATCTTTGTGACAATTTCACACAAATTGATAGCATCTAGAGATTTGTATAAATTTGTAACAAAGTGCAATATTTTAATAAGTAGGTGAACATTGTTGCAGTTTCAGTTCTTCAAATCAGCATATTGCCTTTGGTGTTGACTGCTTGTTATGGATTTTCGAAGTTGGTTCTAAATATGCAGCTTAATAGCTGTTTCGACAACAAGTGTTATCTCTGAGACTGGAAACTTCTAGGACAGCATTTTTTAATTTTTTTTTAGATGCCCAGTCAATTTTCTTTTTGAATTAACCCCAGACATTGATCTACAAACAAGATTTTAAGTTGTGGCTAGGAACTTTGGTTGAGACGGGGGTATTTAAAATCAATTTGAATTGAATATGCATATTTCAACATTGTTCCTTTCTCTCTGTCTTCCAGCAATGACCTTGCATTTGACATTATAGGCTATGTCTTTGTGCTCTCTAACGATATCTTCACAGCTGGTTATGGTGTGTTCATGAAAAAGAAGATTAATTCAACGGTACGTTGTTCCATAGAGATACTTCTTTCTTCTTTTATTCTTCTTTGTGTTCATTAAAAATCACACTTCTTTACGGTAATTGTATACTTTTACCATCGTATTAATAAAAAAAGTCGTTGTAGATATTTAAGAAAAATGTTGAAAAAATTCCTTTAGCTATTTTACTATGTGTTCACTTAGCTTCATCTTTGCTAAATGATATGTTTGACAATTAACCTGTAACTTGTAGATCTGTCAGAGTACATCTTAGCTTTGTTGTGTGTTTGTAATAGTTTTGTTTGATTTTGTTGTCGTTCGCCATCGATTGATGTCGATCAATTGCAATTCATCTTGAGATTTCAAAACGAAGCTGGATAAATCAAAATTAGAATCATCACAGAGTATTGAGAATTGCCATATTTTTTCCTCGAAAAGGAATCTTTCACTTGGAATCTCTTTGCCAAAGATGGAGAGAGTTGCGCTAGTGGGACCAACTTTATAACTTACAGTATGGATCCTAGTTGTGTTATCTTTCTCTTTACTTTCACACTAATGTTGTGTTAGGATGAGATCCTAGCTCCTCCTACCCTGTTGTCATAAAAAAGTATTTTGCCTGAAAACTAACTTAATAATAATAATAGCGATTTATAATGCGCACATATCCACCCTGTGGGGTGCTCAAGGCGCAAAAAAAAAAGGTATGGTAAAAGAAAAGAAAAACTCAAATTAAATCTAAATCACTGAAAGCTTCACGCATGAGATGAGTTTTAAGGAGTTCTTTGAAAGTCAAAGAACTTGTCACATTTTTTCACCCTTTTGTGCAATTTGACCTAATTATCAGTTTACAACATGAAATATATTTCCTTCTTTTATCTTTCTCCATGGTTTGCAGGATCTAGGAAAGTTTGGAATTCTCTTTTATAACTCAGCATTTATGGTCATACCAGCCACCTTATTAGCATATTCAACAGGGGAGTTTGACCGAGCCATGAACTTTGAGGCTTGGAGGGATCCGAGTTTCCAAGTATTATTTTTCTTAGTCTGTATAATGGGGTGAGCATTTTCAATTATTCTATGAAATTTA